>VMBQ01005184.1:7787-23148 GCA_007657795.1 Dreissena rostriformis
GAGTCCTCATTAATATAAAGACACTGAACAAGTTTGAAAAGAATCGGATGAAAACTGTGGAGTTTATCGCGTAAACAAGAAAAAGTCTAACGCACGGACGGACGCACGCACGGACGGCAGACGGACGGTCTGATGTAACCCATTTTCAATAGGGTTCGAGTCCTCATGAATATAAAGACACTGAACAAGTTTGAAAAGAATCGGATGAAAACTGTGGATTTTATCGCGTAAACAAGAAAAAGTCTAACGGACGCACACACGCACACACACACGGACGGACGGACGGACGACGGAAACCACACCATGACATAAGCTCTTCCGGCCTTCGGCCAGTAGAGCTAAAAAATGACATTTGTTTAATTTAAAAACCTGTTGTTAGCTTATTCTTAATGTAGCAGACATTTAGTCTCTAAACAAACAGCCAAACAGCTCTAATGTGTATTAAACAAAGTTAACTCTTTACTATCTATTATCAGTGAAATCTTAATCCAGCATTCTTTAACATTAAGTACCAAAAATAATTGAGGCTCTGAGAAAACAGAGCTTAATGCATGTGCATAAAGTGTTGTCCCAAATTTGCACAGGCTTATCTTGGACTACACTTAACGTGCATGCATTAAGCCCTGTTTTCTCAGAGCCTATTTTAATTCCAGCCTTAGCACATTGTTAATGCCCTCTCAAGTTTTAGATGACTGCTCCCCCAGTGAGTGATAAGTATGTCATACCTGGATGTTTCAAAAGAAATCTTCCTTTAAAACTAGTCTCCGTGGTAACACTGACAACAAGCTGTCTGTCCTTCACAGTTATACTGGTAGGGAACATCTTGCCTGTAACAACAAAACAACATATCCAATGTACCTTGGACGCTACTTAACAAAACACAGAGATCAAGGATTTGGTCATATACTCCTTTCTTATTTCTGATACATTATCTGCATATGAACTTGTGCATTAAGACAAAAAAAGCTCAATGAAAGCTCCAGAAAGGCCCATGCGCAACAGGGAACAGATATTTAAATATGAGCAATTTAAAGTGATTTATTGGTAAAAAACAAGTCCATATATGCAATAAATGTTTTGTGTTGGTTTTCTTTATCCTTGTCATAAATTCTACCTGAACATTCATTTCTAAGATTCAAGGCTTTGTCAGACACAACCACCTCTCAGACTGGTATACCATACCTGCAAGCCCAGGTTGGCCGAAATTTGACTGCAGACCAGTCCGCCAAGGCAGGGGGTTAGTGTAGACATATCGAAGCTGTGCTGTAGCGTGACTGTCCACACGTAACCATTCTGTATGGTGGTGCGGCTGATAGTGAAGTCGTGAGAAGAACACGGGCACCTTCAACACCAGCACTGTCAGATCCTGTTGAGAAACCTGTGTGAGAAGTGATACGATTAAGTAAAACAGGTTTGGTACATCATACTAAAAGACAAAGAAAGTATGTAAGGGTAAAGTGTGATAGTAAATTGTTAGAAATAATAGAGTGACACTTGTGTATTGTCCAAGTCATTCGATGCTCAAGATGTCAATTTGTTATTTTTCAATAGGATTTTTTCAATCATACAAAACTTTCTCATCAGTTCAGGTTTTAATTGTGAAAACCGAAACACAAAACTTCCAAATTTGTATCACTGCTGATTTAATTGAGCAGCCGGCTGCGAAAACAGGTATAAATGCATATGTATAAAGTGTCATCCCAGATTATCCTGTGCAGTCTGCACAGGCTTATCAGGGACAACACTTTCCACTTTTATGGATTGTTTTCGTTCAAAGGAAGTCTCCTCTAAACCAAATTCCAGTCTAGGAGGAAAGTTTCGCCCTTGATTAGCCCATATGGACTGCACAGGCTAATCTGGGACAACAATTTACACACCTGCATTATTCCCAGAACGAGGCTAAATTATACTAACAGCACCATTTAAATCTCTACACACCTCTGCTTACCTGACTGTCCACCTCAATACGGCTGCCACATTCACTGGTCAGGGTCGTCAGGTCATAACTCGCCTCAAACTTCCAATGACACGACTTCACATCTAAATTTCTAAAGATAAACTTGAGAGTAAAACAAATCTGATTAATGATTCTCGTTCTGGGAAAACTGGGCTTAATGTAAATGTGCACTTTCCGTCTTAATTTGATTTTCTCTAAGAAGAGACTTATTTTTAATTTTTTTAAATATACGCGGAAAGTGTCCTTCCTGCTTAGCCTGTGCAGACCGATAGGGATAATATGGGACGACCCTTAACATAAATGCATTTAGCCCAATTTTCCCTGAACGAAGCTCACATTATTGTTTTAGAAAGACACCAATTTAAAGTTCAACCCACAAGAAGGAACTGTAAGTGTCTTTATAAATCTTTGGCTTTTGGTCACAATCAATCATAAATAAATTCCAGCTAAACATTAACTCCATGTACAGAAATATAACAAAAGCAACTCTTCTTACCTATAGAATAAAGTAGTGACAGGATTGACCCCATCTCTCATTTTGTATCCATAGAGATATCTGTCGCTTTGCAACATGGAAAAGTTGCCATGTAAACCAAATCCTGTAATATTAACATTAGCATCGCCGTAGTAGCCAATGTTGCTGCAGTGTAGCAATGACCTTGACCCTGGGGTTTTGAAGGCCATGTTGGACAGTTGTCGAGTGGACACGATGGGTAGAGTGCCGTCTATATGTGGAACCTCCACCATCAATCGGATGCTGTGACTGCTCGAGCCTTCATCACCACCTGAAGGTTTGAGCAGTGTCAATCAGTAAGTCATTTTAGGGGTAGATTGTTAAGCAATGGCATATGAAACCTAAAATTGTCAAAAACAATATTTGCTTAAACTGAACAAATCATTTATCTAATCAGCCAACACATTAACATACAATTTAATAAATTACATCTTTTACTTTCAATACTGAAATATTTTATTGTTTGTGCATAAGTCTCAATTACAATAAAGTCAAAGTTACCGTATTTCAAATCTGATAACCAAATATTCACTTGTATCATACACATGTATTTACCCATGAATCTCAGGGAGGCCTGGAAGGGAAGACCCTCTTCCCTTGCTCCAGCCCAGCCCGGACACAGCCCCGCCCTGGGGCTGATGGTTACCACGGCACTACCAGTCTCCTTGCCTGGTTCTCCACTCACACTGACCGCACGGGCAAAACACTGCACACTGGTACCTGGCAATATACAGGATATATATAACACTGGTACCTGGCAATATACAGGAAATATCGCAATCATGAAACCCTATTAACATAATGAGGAGAGAAGTTATTGTTAAAACCCCAGGTCTTTTATTTAAGGCAGAAGACCAATGCCACGTATAATACATAATACAACATAAAATAAAAGGCATTTTTGTTTTCCTATAAATAAATAGGTAAATACAAGAAGCAATATACAAATATTAGCTACTCAACGAAAACAAATAAAATAACCAGGTAATAAAATATCATAAATAATATTTGGTCTGATTGCAATACCTGCAGTGAAGTAGACGCTATCCAGGGTCCGCTGTCGTGTGGAGGTCACAGTGGTGTCAGAGTCAAGGTCACTCAGGTTTCCATGGATACCAACACGCCAGCGGAACTTGGTCTGGTTGTCATGGAGACTCTCTGACCTGCAGGTGCCCTCCACCTCATGGAAACGGGGATGTCTGCTGTCACATGGCTGGAAAGGTAACAATCTCTCATTATCACATTTTCACAATGCTCAACATAAAGAACTTCACAATTATGAGAAGTAATATGCTTGAAGGAATGGTCCACTAATATAATGATCAATAGTTTTAGGTTACAAATATTTTAGATTGGCATGATTTGATCAAACATTGCAGCAAACCTCTTTATAATGCAACATAGCCATTAGGAAAACCTTGGGATTTTGCGGTTTCAATAAATAAAGATAAGATTGTTATTTGTTTTCGTTGCTGTTATTAATTAAAAAAGTTTCTTTTTATAAAGACACAAAACATTCCTCTTCAACCAAATCTACTACAGTACATGTTTACATTTTGACTCACTACACGAAGCAACTTTCAGAGATGCAAATCAATGGAAACCCCTGTTTCAGGTCACTGGAAGGTCGTTCAAGGTCAAGGTCACGCAGAGACATGATCACTGGGGGTACGGGGAAGGCAAGGTTGGTCAGCCGACTTTTCTCTTCTATGATCACATCAGCCCAACTGTTGTGCTACATTTTAGAAACTATTTGTAAGGTACTTATGTAAGATACTAAAAAACCAGGCCCTCTCATAGGGGATGAGAAATACATGTATACTTGTGACTGCTGTTGGTATGTACTGTTTGCAAGATATGTTACAGATTTTTTTTTTAGCTCCATGGTGTATAAAACCATGATTATTCAGATCCTTTTATAGTCCATAGCCTAAAAAGAATCAGTATTTGGCATGTTCTTTGCGAAATATTATTTCATTAATATCAAGATTGACTGATAATTGCAAACAGACTTGGCCATTTTGAAGAATAAAACAATGCTATATACAGAGGAATGAAAGAATTTCAACAAATTCCATATTTAATCCCTTTGGTTCTTGCCCAATGCAATAATTCAAACAAATGCCATGTTCAAGCCCTGGTTTGCACAGTCAAATCACCCCAACAAGTGCCACCATATTTACTCACCCCTACAAGTGCGACCATATTGACTCATCCAAACAAGTGTGACCATATTAACTCACCCCAACCAGTGCAACCATATTGACTCACCCCAACAAGTGTGANTGATACGTTGAGATAAACAAACAATAAGTGTGAAAATATATGCAGCAAATGAAAAAACCCACTTTGATTTATCAGATAATTTTAGCTAAAAATTTGAAGGCAAACAACAATATTTTTTTATGAAATAAGAAAAGCGAATAAGGGGTTTCTAATTACTTGAACATAATTGTGAATTTGATTTAATCAAATTGGAGACACTAAGCGCAGCTGTATTTTCCTGCAGAGATTGGTCAACCGATATCTTATCATTTGTAGATACATGCTGTGCTTTTTATTAGAGTGATTTTTCTGAAGACACAAAATATTCCTCTTCAGCAAAATCAAGTACAGTAAATGTATACATTTTGACCCACAACACCAAGCAACTTACGGAGATGCAGATCAATGGAAACCCCTGTGGGAGGTCACTGGAAGGTCGTTCAAGGTCAAGGTCACGCAGAGACATTATCACTGGGGGTACGGGGAAGGCAAGGTTGGTCAGCCGACTTTTCTCTTCTATGATTACATCAGCCCTACTGTTGTGCTGAAATTGACATTTTAAAGAATAAAACAAAGCTTGATATAGTGGATTCTCCCAATGGTATACAATTAAAAGATTACAGCAATTTCCATATTTGATCCCTACGCTACTTTAAGCCCAATGCAATAATTGAAACAAATGCCATGATCCAGTCTTCATTTTTACTGGCCACTCGCCCCAACAAGTGCGACCATATTGACTCACCCCAACAAGTGTGACCATATTGAGTCAACCCAACAAGTGTGACCATATTGACTCACCCCAACAAGTGTGACCATATTGACTCACCCCAACAAGTGTGACCATATTGAGTCAACCCAACAAGTGCCACCATATTGAGTCAACCCAACAAGTGCCACCATATTGACTCACCCCAACAAGTGCGACCATATTGACTCACCCCAACAAGTGTGACCATATTGACTCACCCCAACAAGTGCGACCATATTTATGTCCTGTGACATCTGCAACGTGAATGTCTCACTCTGCTCCTGTTCTGTATCGTACAGGATCTCTACGTCCACAAGTTGGCGACTGACTCCAGGACCAAACTCAATCACTGAGGAAACAAGCAAATTCGTTGAATTGATATCCTCTGCCAAACTAGAGCTTTGTCACAGACGTGACTTATACCCCCACATGCTGCATTGACACAGAATATAAACAAAAGGCCATAACTCATTTATTAACAGATGGTATACAATGCCATTTGGTGTGCATCATCCACTTATCCATATATATATACTCATACCAAGTTTCAATGAAATCCGCCAAAGCACTTCCAAGATATGGCTCCGGACACAAAAGTGCTGGACGGACGGACAACGCCAAAACAATATCCCTCCACCTTTGGCGGGGGATAAAAAGTATGGCAAAAGTCATTCAATAGATATTTCAAAGACAAGTCATATATATGCCCTTATTATCAGAAAAAATAATCTAAACAGAATAAATAGCAAACCCTTATTAATAAAAATATATGCAATACTTTATATACATTCCATTCAATGTCATATAGAATGCCAACAATGGCCAACCTTTCGAGACCGAGTTGAAGTCCCTCTCGGCTGTGGCTGTCCCGCTACTCGTGAAGACTCGAATCTGCGACGTTTCACTTGTGTCCCCAAGGCGCACAATCGGGATATGAGCGACAGACTGGTCTCCCCTGATGATAGGCTCGTTCACCGTGAACTGGTTCTTCTCAAACATGATCCTTGGGACTGTACATGAAACAGAGAGAGAGTTGTAGACTGTTTGAGCCTTGTTCTAGGAAAACTGGGCTTAATGCTTATGTGTAAAGTGTCGTCCCAGTCCTCCAAGGCTAATCAGGGACAACACTTTCAGCCTAAACTGAATTTTTGATTAGAAAGGACCTTTAAAAAAAATAAATGCTGTCCATGTAAGCATCAATAAACTTAAGAAAATTGGCTAAAGCTCCAACACTAAGCAAATGCACACATACAGTTTAACAGTGCATATAGGCTCTTAGAAAGACAGAATACTCACTGTCATGTGGATCATCAATGACTACATGTGTCGTCAACTGGCTACCCAGGATTGCCCCCCCTGGCAGACTGCTCGACGGTGCACTGAGGACCAGTCTGAAACTCTGCTCCTGCTCATGCACTGAATCCTCAACAAGCTGAACAACGCACTCCGACTCCACATCACCTGGGTTGAAGACCACTAGAGACTGGTCGGTGTTGGGCCGCTCTACAAAGTCCAGTCCACTCTGGGCGGTGACAGACTGGGTGTAGCACCTCACTTGTGATTGGTTGGTCAGATCCCCAACCCTGGTAACCACGGCAACCACGTGGCGCTCACTTTCCAGCACCAGGTACTCTGCAGCCTCAAACTGCATCCTCGGTACTGTGGGAAAATAGGAACATTATAATAAAATAATCAATAAATACATTTGTCAAATGGAAAAAACCTTAGTTTAACAGTTAATTAAACCATATTTGGACCAATATTGCTAATGAATAGATGCAGGGGTTTATTTTGACATAATTGTTCATGCTTGAGTGCAAATAATTTAACCCTTTGCATGCTGGGAAATTTGTCGTCTGCTANGCCAAATATCAAGTTGCTATCTTCAACATTGCAAAAGTTATGGCTAATGTTAAAGTTTTCGGATGACGCGGACGGCGGACGAGCTGGCTATGACAATACCTCGTTTTTTTTTTCGAAAACAGCCGAGCTAATAACAATAACAATTGTGCAGGTTAAATATATGATTTGAGCATTATAATTATATTGATATGATATAAAGTGCAAAAGATTAAATAGCAAACCCCAATTAATCGAAATAAGTGCAATAATTTCTATACATTCCAATCAGTTTTATACAGAATGCTAACAATTGCCAACCTTTTGAGACTGAGTTGAAGTCCCTCTCTGCTGTGGCTGTCCCGCTACTCGTGAAGACTCGAACCTGTGACGTTTCACTCGTGTCCCCGAGGCGCACAATTGGAATATGAGCAACAGACTGGTCTCCCCTTATGATAGGCTCGTTCACCGTGAACTGGTTTTTCTCAAACATGATCCTTGGAACTGTACATGAAGCAGAAAGTAGTCAACTATTTAGGCCTCGCTCTGGTAAAAACTGGACTTAATGCATGTGCGTACTTTCCACCTTAATGCATGTGCGTACTTTCCACCTTAACTGGACTTAATGCATGTGCGTACTTTCCACCTTTACTGGACTTAATGCATGTGCGTACTTTCCACCTTAATGCATGTGTGTACTTTCCACCTTAATGCATGTGCATACTTTCCACCTTAACTGGACTTAATGCATGTGCGTACTTTCCACCTTAATGCATGTGCGTACTTTCCACCTTAATGCATGTGCGTACTTTCCACCTTAACTGGACTTAATGCATGTGCGTACTTTCCACCTTAACTGGAGTTAATGCATGTGCGTACTTTCCACCTTAACTGGACTTAATGCAAGTGCGTACTTTCCACCTTAACTTGATTTTCTTTTAGAAGATACTTCTTTAACATTAAAAAATATCATACAAGCGGAAAGTGTCGTCCCTGATTAGCCTGTGCAGACTGCATAACATAGAAAATATCCAGTTCAGTATACAAAAGCTTATCACACTAGATATCTAAACATCTTATTATTTATAAATAATTTTCCCTTTTTGAAAACATGTTGAATATTTAATGTTTAGACAGTATTTTATATATCCAAGAAAAGGCAACCCAAATTTGCTGTCAATGAAAGCGTCAATAAACTGAAGAAAATTGGCTAAACCTCAGGGCTAAATGCATGTGCCTACAGTGTCAAACAAGCGCTTTTCTCCTAGACTGCATTTTTGTTAAGAAGAGACTTCCTTTAATGAAAAATTCCATAAAAGAAGAAAATGTTGTCCCTGATTGCACAGGCTAATCTGGGATGACACTTACGCACATGCATGGAGTCCCTTTTTCCCAGAGCTCAAATGCACACATACAGTTTAAGATTGCATAAAGGCTCCTAGACAAACAGAGGACTTACTGTCATGTGGATCATCAATGACTACATGTGTTGTCATCTGACCACCCAGAGTAGCCCCTCCTGGCAGACTGCTCGAAGGCGCGCTGAGAACCAGCCGGAAACTCTGCTCTTGCTCACGCACCGAATCCTCAATAAGCTGCACAATGCACTCAGATGTCAAGTCACCTGTTGAAGAACAGACAGAAATGAAAACATAAAGAAGGGTTTGTTCTATAAGCCTTGTGACATAAGCTAACTTTTATAGCAACACGATGGAGTCTGCCTTAGAACTGGGATGTTCCAGGTTTGATCCCTGTAATGGTCGGGAATATTTCACCTGTTAACAAACATATATTTAGTTTAAAGGAATCTATCTACATATGCTTGTTCAGAAAATTCATCCTTCACATTTTGTTTAAATATTCAACAATTCAGTAATCAACAAACCTGGGTTGAAGACCACTAGAGACTGGTCCGTGTCCGGTCGCTCTACAAAGTCCAGTCCACTCTGGGCGGTGACAGACTGAGTGTAGCACCTAATTTGTGATTGGCTGGTCAGGTCCCCGACCCTAGAAACCACGGCAACCACTTTCCAGCACCAGGTACTCTACAGCCTCAAACTGCATCCTCGGCACTGCAGGAAAATAGAAGCATTTCAATAAAAATATACATTTGGAAGAAAACTTAGTTTTACACTTAAACCTCTTTTTGACCATTATTATATATATTTATTTTTTTTATTTTACATGCAATAGCATATAACAGATGCAGTGGTTTATTTTGACATGATTGTTTTAAGATACAGCACATTTTATTCAACTAATGCAGACTGCAAAGGCTAATCTGGGACGACACTTTACGCACATGCATTAAGCCCCATTTTCCCTGAGCGAGGCTCAAATGTTAATCAGATACAACAGTGCCATGCTTACAGTCTGACAGGGAGTCATTGATAGTGATGACAGTATTAGATACAGCAGTGCCATGCTTACAGTCTGACAGGGAGTCGTTGATAGTGATGAGGGTCCTATGGGGCTCAGCCAGGCAGCCCCCTACAGGGATCTGAAGGTCAAGGTGAAAGGTCTCTGGGCCCTCAAGACGGGGACTGGCAAGGTCGTCCAGTATGGTGACCCTCAGAGTCTTGGTCATTTCTCCGGGCGCAAAGTCCAGTATCTTCATCACAGGAATGTAGTCAACACCCTCTGCAAGATCAGACATGGGAACTTCTGGTGAATAATGACATCAATATTTTTTGCTTCTTTAAATTGGACTAAAAAGGGTCTCACTCTTTACATATGCCTGTTAAAAAGAGACAAAAAAAAATGTAACCAAGATCAAGAATTCTAATGGGATTCACAACCATCGCAACTTACGCAGAACCTGTCACTGTTGATAAAGTACACGACAAATCTGATGATGAACTCTTTGCTTTCTAACTGGCTTAACCCTTTCCCACTCAGAAGAAAAGTGAAAATGGCTTTATGCAACCAGCATTAAACCTAAACATCCTGCAAGTTACTCAAAGGCTGTTCAGGTTTAATGCTGTTTGCTGTTCATCAATATGTTAGGGTTGAACATGAATCCTTTGAAACTTGAATCAAGGATTTAAATCTTCAAATAAATTTGATTTTCTAAGGGACTTCAAATTCGTTAAAGTGTGTATCTGAGAGGTATAGAGTTACACAATTTGTCAATCAAATCTCGTTCCTTAGGTAAGGTAGTTGTGCCTTTCTTGCTTGCCTTTAGGCTGGCTACCGGCGCTGCGTGACTGGACAGTGACACTGGAGGGCTGGGAGAGGTCTGTACCATTCTTCCACACCTTCACCTCCAGGGAACCAGCACCTTCGTCCACCTGGTACCTGGTCTCAGCAAAGTAGAACTCCGGCTCTGAAAGGGTTAATGTTCTAACAGAATGGAATATATTTATACAAATATGTGCATACTTTCCCATGTAAATATATCAGCTTAAAACAACCACATTTCTATATAAAGGTATGTGGGGGCTATCAACTTAACTGCAGGAATCCAATCATCTCATAAATGAAGTTAAGTTTTTGCACTTTAATCATCATAAATACTTTTCCTATGCAATTTTGAAATTCCCTGACAATGATATGCAGCTGTGCACCGTTGTTTTTGTCATCGGACGTCTACAAATGATTGTTGTGATAGAAGGAATCTTCAGCCGAGATGCCGTAGTAACAAGGTAATTTATTCAACATGCGTTGGGGTGATTAGATGCAGAAACTGCAATAAACAAGAGGGCCATCAGGCCCTAAGGCGCTCACCTGANGGTGACTTCTGGTGAATAATGACATTCAACATTTATTGATTCTTTTATTTGGAATAAAAAGGGTCTCACTCTTTAAATAGGTCTGTTAAAAAGAGATAAGCAAAAATGTTATCAAGATCAAGAATTCTGAGATGTAACTGAGAGTGTCTAATGGGATTCACAACCATCGCAACTTACGCAGAACCTGTAACTGTTGATAAAGTGCATGACAAATCTGAGTCCTTGATTTCTAACTGGCTTAACCCTTTCCCGCTCAGAAGAAAAGTGAAAATGGCTATATGCAACCAGCATTAAACCTAAACATCCTGCAAGTAACTCAAAGGCTGTTCAGGTTTTTACTGTTTGCTGTTCATCAATATGTTAGGGTTGAACATGAATCCTTTGAAACTTGAATCAAGGATTTAAATCTTCAATTAAATTAACCCTTTCCCGCTCAGAAGCAAAGTAAAAATGGCTACCGGTATATGCAACCAGCATTAAACCTAAACATCCTGCAAGTTACTCAAAGGCTGTTCAGGTTTTATGCTGTTTGCTGTTCATCAATATGTAAGGGCTGAACATGAATCCTTTGAAACTTGAATCAAGGAAGAAAGGTCTTTAATTTAATTTGATTTTCTAAGGGACTACAAATGCGTTAAAGTGTGTATCTGAGAGGTATAGAGTCACACAATTTGTCAATCAAACCTCGATCATTAGACAAGGGTAGTTGTGCCTACCTTCTGCAGGCTGGCTCCCAGCACTGCATGATTGGACGGTGACACTTGAGGGTTGGGACAGGTCGGTTCCTGTCTTCCACACCTTCACCTCCAGGGAACCAGCACCCTCGTCCACCTGGTACCCGGCCTCAGTGAAGTAGAACTCTGGCTCTGAAAGGGTTAGTGTTCTAACAGAATGGAATATATTTACACAAATATGAACATACTTTCCCATGTAAATATATCAGCTAAAAACAACCACATTTCTATGTAATGGTATGCGGGGGTTATCACTAAAAATGAAGGAATCCGGCCATGAAAGGGTTAGTGTTCTAACAGAATGGAATATATTTACACAAATATGTGCATACTTTCCCATGTAAATATATCAGCTAAAAACAACCACATTTCTATGTAATGGTATGCGGGGGTTATCACTAAAATGCAGGAATCCAATCATCTAATAAATCAGGTTAAGTTTTTTCCCTTTAAATATCACAAATACTTTTCCCAGTGCAATTTTTAAATTCCCTGACAATGATATGCAGCTGTGCACCGTTGTTTTTGTCATCTGACGTCTACAAATGATTGTTGTGATAGAAGGAATCTTCAGCTGAGATGCTGTAGTAACAAGGTAATTTATTCAACATGCGTTGGGGTGATTAGATGCAGAAACTGCAATAAAAAGGCCACCGGTTCATGCAATTAGTCAAGTGTTTTGTACTTTGTATATTCAAGCAAATGTTTTGTCAAAATACATCACCATGGTTTTGTAAGCAAAAACAACCAAAACATCCTGTACAACTTTCCTGACTGCTTCGTAATGGTGGAAACAGGCAGGACAAAAACTCTGTAAGCCATTCATCTGGGTATTTCTAGATAGTCAATAGTCTCAAGAGAATCCTTAGAATTTAGAAATTAGCCTCGTTCTGGGAAAACAGGGCTAAATGCATGTGTCATCCCAGATTAGCCTGTGCAGTCTGCACAGGCTAATCAGGGACGACCTTTCCACTTTTATTGTACTTTTATTTTAAAGAAAAAATCTCTTCCAAGCAACAATCCAGTTTAGGCAGGAAGTGTGTCTCTGATTAGCCTTTGCGGACTGCACAGACTAATCTTTGACAACACTTTCTGCACATGCATTAAAAACGCTTTTCCCAGAGCACGCTCTTTATTTAAAGAAAACAGCTGACTTTGATCAGCGAAACACACTGACAAATAGATCAGATTAACAGAGTAGATACTGTCAACAGGTCTATCTAATCGAAGATTGCAATTTTGGTGATCAGGTTTTTTCAAGCTATTTTATCAATGATTTATAGGCCCATTATTCTCACTGACATAGATAGGCTCATCAAATCTTGTACCAAAATAGTGAATGTCAATTCAAAGAANCTTTTCCCAGAGCATGCTCTTTATTTAAAGAAAACAGCGACTTTGATCAGTGAAACACACTGACAAATAGATCAGATTTACAAAGTAGATACTGTCAACAGGTCTATCTAATCGAAAATTGCAATTTTGGTGATCAGGTTTTTGCCAGCTATTTTATCAATGATTTATAGGCCCATTATTCTCACTGACATGGAAAGGCTCATCAAATCTTGTACCAAAATAGTGAATGTCAATTCAAAGACACTCCTCAAGATTTATTGGTAATCAGTCTCCAGACAACAGATAAAACTATGTTTATGATGCTGGAAGCAACAACTTATAATATTTCATGTATGTACCGGTAGTATAAGTATTATATCAAAACATCTGAGGTAATTAAATGACATTACACTTGTGAAATACTATATTGATCTTTATAGCTACAAAGAAAGTTGACTTTTTATTTGATGAAACATGCAGTCTGTAAAACCCAGTTTATAGCAATTCAGATCATATTGATATCAATGCCTAAACAATAATAAATATTTAGATCTGTGGGAAAGCTGTCTACTCTATTCTTCACTATTTATGTGGCGTCATGGAAAGAAAAGATATCTCCATACTACAGGTCTTTCCAGCCTTTGTGCTTATACATGTATGTATATATATGAGTCTTGCTCTAAGAAAATGGGGCTTAATGCATGTGAGTAAAGTGCTGTGTCAGATTAGCCAGTGCAGTCTATATACATGTATTATATATAGTATTGGGAATATATTCATTTTGCATTCTGAGATATCATAACAATAAAATCATAGGAATGTCACTGTCAATTATAACAACATGCGGGCAATTACACTGCTGTAGATCATTTTATTTTTCTTGCTCATAATAGTATTATTTTCATAAATCTATGATATATCAAGACATTTTGCACGTGACTCGACATTAATTTAGCTCACGTGTTGCATGCAGACATCAACGACTATAAGAAAATCATGAATTAATAATTACTTTTAAAGCTTTATGTTTTATGACCACAGAAAATGTAAGTTGTGCAACAAAACAATTCATTGCAAAATTAACATACGGCATTCCGAATTAAACTGCAAATGTTGCACTTACTAAAACAATACATAATTACTCAGTAATTGTAAAAAAATAAAAATGTATATCCTCCATTTACATTTTATTTATGTAAAACACATATGTTTTCAATACAATCATAAGCACAGTTATATTCCTGCCATTAACAACCATAAAACACATCATGCCTGAATGACAAATGGCAAGGGGCAGGTAATAAGGCACTTAGCATTGGTATGTGGAATATATCCACCACGAATTATGACATTTCATAGTAAGCTGATGCCTACCAAGACATGTCTCTTTTTTTCTTGTACGCTTGTCGCAAATGCAAAATGACAATTTTGAAACAGTAAAATTCATCAACCAACAAGTTAAGCTATATTATGAACATGTTTTAATGCTGAGACATGGCAGAATATGCACCAGCTAATTGAGGATTTTGCCTGTATGCAGAACACATTTACATGCAATATTCTGCAATGATTATTAGGCATCTCAAAATTCTCCAAAAAGAGTTAATTCCAAAGATAACAGGCCATGTTATAATACTACCATAAGCATTTAAACGACCAGCCTATTTGCAAGGGCAATCTTGAATACATATCTCGGAATATAACAACATCTCATACCAGCCTATGTCCCATACCATCATCATTAAAATTGCTTCTCCTTCACATCAACATCATCATTAATACTCACCCTGCATTCTACACATAATCACATTTAAGCTAAACAATCACTAATGACTATTTGCACACATACTCAACAGGCAATAAAAATATTTCATTCACAGCACCCTAATGGAAAATGCTACTTTTCTTCAATTAAATGTTGTGTAAATTGACAACATGGCTTTTCAATTAGACCATGACATAAGATGCAGCTTTCCACACATCACGTGTATGGGTAATGTCATTTGTGGAACCACATGCTGCTCTGTAATGATTTAGGAGGCCTTCTGAAATGGTTCAGGTGACAACATAGATTGGATATCATGATTGGAATGGCACACTGATATTATCACTGCAATTTGTGTGAAGGAACAATGTGGGGCATTACTCAAGGAATGGATCGGATTCATATGTGCATCTATCAAGAACATGAGGAGGACTTCACTGGATTCAGTAGATGAACATGACTATTGCAGT
>VMBQ01005184.1:24114-63280 GCA_007657795.1 Dreissena rostriformis
CAGTTAGTTCCAGCGACTATTGGGCGAAAGTTTAAATCGTCTGGATCCATTAACTCTATATATTCTGAATTGCTATGTTTAATTGCATCCTGAATGATTTTACTTTTATGAATTTTTGGAAGACCATAAAATAGACTTGTTTCCCATTCGAATTTTAATAAGAAATCATTTTCCTGTTTAGTTAGTTTATTATTTTCCTTTAGTAAGTTGCGTATTTTTGAAAGTGTTATTTGACTACCATTATCAGGGATTTGTTTATAAAATTCAACGTCATTTAACATTGCTAATAATTTTCTTTTAGTATATTCTGTATTCATTATTACAATTCCGCCACCCTTATCTTCTTCCTTAATAATTATGGATTTGTCTTCTGCTAATGAATCTATAGCTTTTCTTTCTTTTACTGATATGTTATATTTAGTGTCATTTTCCATTTGAGAATGTTGAAGGCAAAGTGTTCAAGTAACATTTATATATTGGTCCAGTATATTATTTCTTTGTTAAGATGGATAAAAGGACGTTTGATATTTTACAATAGAATTGCTTGTATTATTATAATCACTATAAAAAAAACTCTTTAAGTCTAAGTTGTCTATGAAAATCATCTACATCTTTAATTTGATCATAAAAATCATGTTTATATCTAGGTGTTGGTGTAAATTTAAAACCCCTCAATAAGACATCAATTTCAGTCCTAGTTAATGTTCTTTTTGAAAAATTGTAAATTTTTATAAATAATTTTGAATTTTCAGCTAGGTTACCGAAAGTTTCTATGTCGGACTGCTTTGAAAGGCAACAAATAAATCAAGCAAAAACTAAAATGTAACCTTTACTTACAAATATAAAAACATTGGCGAATTTTAACTTTATCATTTGTCTTTTATCATCTTGTTGTTTGAAATCAGTTGGTTACAAAACAATTGTTCCTTAAGATTGTGTTCTAAGATTGTTGTGGATGGGCATCAAGTTATTACAGCTAAAATAATGGCAGAACACAAAAAAAAATCTGTATAATCAATCGTTGGTTCGTCATCCACGATTGGCAAAAATAAGTTTTTAATCATTATCAACACTAATCAAGGACAAACACTGTGTCAGATTGTGATTGTACTAAGAGGACAGTATTAGAAATGTATTAAACGTTGAATGTGTTTGGCAAACATTTTCAATTAACATTGACCTTTAAGTATTTGTTATTCTGCGCTTTCCGATCGCCTGTGATTATATCAAAATTGGAATCAAAATATTTTTATTTTCGCTTGAACGCCCTGTTATCTCATATTTTGTGCATTTTAAATTGTGCAAAGCTGCTGTTAGCATCCTGAACTAGTGTTAGACGCTCTGAGCCAGGTTTTGTGTGTTTTGCTTTTTTTTTGTTGTTTTTTTTTACACATATGTTGACATGTCTATCTACATAGCTTTGTTATACTTATCTTTGTAAATAATCTAATTGAATGTATTGAGTTGTTTCATTTATGATCTCGTGTGTGTGTATATACTCGATTGTACTTCCTTGCTTGTATTATATGTTATGCTCTTCATGAATGGAGGAAAATAAAAGTCTATCTATCTATCTATCAGATATCAGGGGAGTTTAAGATAAGCGTTGCATTTGATTGGTTTTGAACACCATCTAAATTATTCAGTTTTATTCAGTTTGGCTTTAAACGTGATTTTCATCTCAAGAATCAGTTCAAACTCCAAAAAAGACTGCGAATATGGCATAAATATTACATGCTTGTTTTATGATTATGAAGTAAACCAACTTTAGATATTTGCATCTTTAAACAATAAACATCAGTAACCTGTCGCAGTAGCTTCATATGTTTCGAACCCATAGTTTTAATTGCCAACAAAACGTTTTAAATTTGAGAGCAGATTTCTTACAAGACAGCTCTATTGCTCATAATTTTGGTATAAACGTTGTGGCAAATTTTGCGATAAATAAATAGATAATTCTTGAAATGAACAAAATCGCACCTTAGGAAACAACACACTGAACTGGTTCAAAAACTATATACTGTGTCCTTATTTTGTTATCCATGAGTGACAGAAGAAACTACACATTTGCAGAAGTCATGGGAAGTTATTTTTTTAAGTCAAACATTGGGCCAGATGATAGTATAAAGAGTTCATTATTGACAATAAAAAAGCGTTGAATACGTTTAGCATTAATTTTCAACGAGTATGGACAAACTATGTTTTTTATTCTGCGCTTTTCGCTTCCCCTTAATTTTATCGGAAACATAATAAAAACACGTGTTTCGCTCAGTCGTTCTAAATTGTTTGTGGCAAAAACGTCGAACAACTGATCAATCTGTCGTTGCCTGACCGTTTGCTTGCAAAGGTCATTTTGACTAAATATATTAGAGCATACGCTATATTAATATTTGTTCGCAGACTGAAATATAAAGGTTAATATTAACACAGGACAAACAACCACAAAACATGTTGAAACTAGAGTTATCACTCTTGTACAAAGCATTCCACTCAATGAGATCTATCAATGTATGAACATTCATGTTCAAAACTCATATAAAATATGCCCACTTTCAATATAACAACCAATAAGGGCAACAACTATCAAAGTGTGCACGCAATTAGTATGGATCTTCCACTGCACTTCCCGTTAACAAGACCTATCTCCCAAATACAATTTCAAGTTTATACCTCTTATAGTACTCCAGATACTCACTGAATAAACTGCACTTCCTATGTTTGTTATCTACCAATAAAGTTTTAAGTTGATAATCATACCTAGTATTGTATATAAAAAAAAATGTAAACATGTTATAACAATCAAATATTAAAGCAATTGTTTAAGCTTTTGTGCATTGTATATTTTCTCAAAAAGATATGCCTATCTTCAATACACGTTCATGTTGATAACTAACAGTTTTGCCCAAGACAAAAATGAGTCGCGTTCTGAGAAAACTGGGCATAATGCATGTGCGTAAANAGCAAAACAGGTGTAATGTGAAATAACTTTTCAACTTCTATCTATGTATCTTCTTACAAATTTTATTTACTTCAATTCCATTTTGTATAGATTCTTATAAAAATTTGATAAAAACATTATTGATTTCCCATTTGCAGTCCACACAGGCTAATCAGAGATGACACTCTTCGCATAAAATGGATTTTTGTTTAGAAGAGACTTACTTTAAACGAAAAAAATCCATTTAAGAGGAAAGTGGTATCCCTGATAAGCCTGTGTGGACTTTTCAGGCTTATCTGGGACAACTCTTTATACACATGCATTAAGCCCCATTTTCCCACGGCGAGGCTCAAATGTACTAATTGCTATGTTGGCATACCTGTGGTAGCACTGGAACACAATCATACAGACCCTTCTATTAGAGTGTCATTGTAAATCTAATCATTATTTATTGCCCAATATATGTTAACTTGAATTCATGTTATCCAATCCCACTGTTGGAGTCTGTTTCATTGCCTTAACTCTAGTTGCTGCATCGCAAAATATTATTTTTATGCATTTTGTCTTCCTGAAAAAAACATTATTATATTGGAACGTGTTTATTCCATGCAAAATAGTTCTAAAAAACGTTTTAGACAGAATTCAAAGCATTCCAAGTTTCAACCTGCATTTGTTTGTGCAGGAAAAAAAGCAAAACCAATTTAACATTTTCAATAATTATTTATAGTTAAATCAGCTAATGCCAGAATATACATTCTTTAGCAACACAAAGTGCCTCACAAGCTGGAAACATTTCCGCAGGTAACAGTGTATTGTAACGAACTGTTCAATCCTAAATTACTATGGTTTCCAAACAATGACAAGAAAGCTGCAACAAAATTAATAGGAATATAATCATCAAGGGACATATCCAAATGTGTACCTTAATGCTACAGGAATTTCCCGATGAAAATATCCCCAGCCAGATATGCACTTGAAACATTCCTCACACAAACATTCTGCTAATTGCTGTCTATGTTTGTTGAAAGTCAACATGCAAGAGAAACTGGTAACAAATCAAAGATATTCTTTGATTATGATTGTATAGCAATTTGCATATTATGTCCTACATCATTGATTTAATCAGCAAATCACTGGCGGTATTAATGAATATTTGATATTTGAATAATACTTCTTAAAGTGTCATAATTTTATGTAATTAAATATGAAAAAGAAACTTAACACCTATCCCCGGATCTAAACAATTATTAAAGTCACTCTTACACCAAAATTTGAATTGTTTTTATTTGTGAGCGTTAGCTCACAAATAATGTAGAGGCAATTTTGCAAATCACATTGGCTTAGCTACGCTAGGAACCGTAACCTGTGACTGCCTGTGTGGATAACTGCAGTAAAATTATGCAGACCACGAATGCTAAAAGCGTCTGCTCTAACCACCGCATGTGCCTGTTTATAGTTCCCACTGTACAGTACATAGTGTGTATGTATTCAAAAGTATTTAACAGCTTGTAAGACAATGTTGGCCAGTTTAGTGTTTATCATTGGAATCTGTACATATTGGCTGCTTTCATGGAAAACTGGGCGTAAAGCATGTCAAATAAGATTAGCCTGTGCACACTGATTAGCTGTATCAATGATTTGAAGAAAAAAAAACACATCTGGACCTGTGCTTTAAGACACGCTCTTTATAAATTTCAATGGGTTGTGGTCATTTCAAACTTGGGATATAAAAAGCTATAACATAATTTTGAAAACTGAGTTGCGTCTTAGATTATACAACAGCGAACAAATTCAGTGCCTTCAGCGCTTTGATTATCTATATACTTTCCATGTTAAAACAGTACAAAATCAGCAACAGGGGAAGCAATTTAGTGTCTGAGCAACAATTCAGGAGAAAGAATATTGTAATTTCAAATAATAAATTATTGATCATATGCAGGTTTATGTGAGTTGGAGGTATATTTGAGTTCTTAGAGGTCAATCAGCAACATTTCAATAGGGTAAGTGACTTGGTCTCTAAGTCACTCTTTGAGAATAATACTATTGTTAGTATACTAATGTAATAAATGATTTACCATCTGCAGGGTCTGCTGCAATTATAATCTCTGCCTGCGAATTCTTGCCAATGTAACCCCCTACAGCTCCCGCCAATATCACATAGAAGTTTTCAGCCTCCTCATACAGGGAGTCATCAAGGACCATCACTCTGCACAGACTCTGGTTCTTTCCCTTGGCAAATCTGATCACACTGGTGGAGTGGGCCTGGAGGTGGGACACAAAGTCAGAACTGCCTTTTACCTTGTCACCTTCAGTGCCCTGGGCCCGACCTAGAAATACGTTGGCAGGAAATATAAGAACTGAGCCGCACTCTGGGGAAACCTGGCTTGATGCATGTGTAAAAAGTATCATCCAAGATTAGCCTGTAAAGTCCACACAACCTTATCAGGGATGATACTTTCCCCTGTTATAGACGTTTTGTTTACAAAACATGTCTTAACAAAAATTGAGTCTAGAAGGAAAGTGTTGTCCCTTATAAGCCTGTACGGATTGGTCGCAATAATTTATACCTGACTTTCCATGTTAAAACTCTACATGAAAGACATCATGTATTGTTCAAATTTATACATAATAATAATAATTATATAATTTACTTCCAACTTTAATATCAATTTCACATACAGAAATAGTACTTGCCATTGAGCAAGTCTAAAGGAAACATTAACTTCTTTATATAAAAATCAGTAAGAAAGAAATAACTATTTTCTGGATTGGGCATGAAATTACAAGAGTTTGTAATAGCCCATACTTCAGAATTTACTTTGGTTTGTGGTAACTTTGATATGCAAGTTTATTGTGCATTAATAAGCATATGATATATGGCAAAATGTCATAAATTAAAATTATACCAATTTTTAGGTTTTTACATCAGAATATAAATCTTATCAGTAATAATATATAGAGGATATTTGTTCATGTCAGTGTAAGATCGTTTGTTATTTCACGAGTGATCATAGAAAATATATTTTCACGAGTGGCGCAGCCACGAGTGAAAATATTATTTTTCTATGATCACAAGTGAAATAACAAACGATCTTACACTGACATGAACAAATTTTCTGNGGTCAAAATGCATGGTAATCAGGGAATCATTAACCTTGTAAATGTAACAGTATTTGGTAGTTTCACATCAATATTAAATAATTGATTTCCAATAATTCAACTGTCACCGACACTGGACTCACCAACATAATTATCAAGTCGTCCCATTTTAAGCGAAAAGATCTACTTAATGCATATGATTACCCAGTAATCTAAGACAAATATCCATGTTTGTCTTATATGAAATATACCCAACATTTCGACTATGTTGACAAAACACAATCTTGAGATTATTTTCCTTATAAAAATGTAATGTTAATTGCTATTATAGACTTTAGTTTACATTTATCAACAAAATGGCTTTGTGATGTATGTATCAAATCAGCTTTGACGATTTCATTCGGTAATTACTTTCTGAGCGTTCTTCTCAAACTATTCGTGTCATCCGTTTTGATTGCTGTTGTACGGTATGACTGAATAATGGAGAGACTTCTTACTGCAGAAAAGATGTTCATAAGATAAAAAATCATTGAGCCTGGTTTTTCGGCAATATTTTATTTAAAATAATAAGCTATACGAAATAAAGTTATTTAGTAAATTAATTCACGTTGGTTTGGAGCGTTGAAATCGGGCGAAATGACTATGGAAACAACGCTTGGGCAAAACAGCGAGTCCCCGAAAATGTAGGTCAATGACCGCGTTCGCAATCATGTTACAAACTTTTTCAATAATTTGCTTCTATTCGAACACAATACAAAATAATTAAACCTTTAAAGTCGGTAATATTTGATGTAGAACCCACTTGGTATACAAATTGACTATTGACAGGGTTTGTTTTTGCCCATGGTGCACAACAACGTACATTTTCAAAACCTGTAACGCTTTGATTGTATAGGTTTTAGATCTTATTTCAGAATACATTAGGCTTTAAGCCCATCAGTACACGAACATATAAAAAAAACAATATATCCAACAGTGATCAATGACATACAGGCATAAATAACAATGGCCATTTAACAACTCATTGCTGAATAAAACAGTTAAAGGCCATCGCGAGCGTTCTTTCTCAGCTCCTTGCTATATATACCATATAAGAGACATAGCAAGCTTTCTTTCCAATCGCATTGCTATATAAACCATTGGACCGACCAATGAACTCTTGAGGCTCTTGTCGCTATCGAAGAACCAGAGTACGTTATGGAGCAAAATAGCGTTCAGTGAAACAAATCGCTCTTTCTTTGGAAATATACTTGTTTCCTTCATTGGACTTTGCTGTCCATATATGTTTGTTAGGGGACTTTCTAAAAATAAAGCACAGGCTTAAGTATGGTCGTTTTAATAGGTATTTGGAAACAATCGAAAACTGTTGACTTGCGCACGCCAGTTTGCACTCCGTAGTGAATGAAACAAATATCAATACAACGGTAGTGTTCTGGGCCTGTATTCACCAAACAAACGTTAGACTTAAGTCTTAGAATTAAGAATATTCTTTAAATTGGAATATTCCAGAAGAGCTTTAATTTTGAGTTTAAATTGGCATTAAATGCCTCTGTCTTGATCTGTCTTAATTTAGAACATTCTGTTACAAGTTCAACATTGCCAGTGGTAGCCTGTATGTATTCAAACGCTTGATATATTTGTCTTAGGTCTAAGTCTATTCTTTATTCTTAAGTCTAAGAAAGTGTGTCGAATACGACACCCGTGTGTTTCTTTAATATAAGACAAGTATAATAACAATTGGTTGAAATAGAAAACCACAATATTCTTAAGCGGTATGTTGAGGCTAAACATGGGCTAAGCGAATCACAACCGCAGCAGAGGGCTGCATATGATAAACATGATGACAAGAAGCATGCGGGTTTTAAGATACAGTAAAATACTTAAATAACTGGTATAAGTGTATGATGCTAACGGAGGATGTTTGATTACAATCACCAATACTATACAAGTAAAACAACGTTCATAAGTCCCTTAGCAGTAGAACGTTTATTATATTACACATATAAGGTTGTATTTTTATTTACTTATTTCCGATTTAAGGCGCTGATGCTATGTGCGGCGACGGCCCTGATAGAAGGTAAGTGTCTATTTGTTCAGGCTTTTCTATGTTGAACTACATCAATAGGGGAGTGCGACGGGCTTGGACTTGAACGTTGTGAGTAAGTAAATTCGGGCGGACCGACGGATGAAGGAAAGAAGGATATGTGCAACGTTTACTGCCACATTCTCTGTGTGTGGCCAACATCATCAATACACACACAAACAGAATTTGTATACGAAGTGTAATGGTTTAAAATACCCATTGGATACGTGCTGTTTAACGTTTCAGTTGTTCAGCTTTCTGTTCTAACAACATGAACATGTGACACATTGGATCATACTCTTCACATGAGTCACAAAATCACACTATATTTTATGATAAAATGTCCATTCAAAGACACATTATCATTTACATTTAATGGTCCGTGTCGGAGTATTCGATATTAATAGATTTTGTTGTCTTTCGTTTCAACTAATTAAGTAGGTCATGCGATTGCAACAAGGTATATGGGTAGGCGGGACAACGATAACGTCACATCTAGCGGCGACGTCAAGTACACGTTTGTCGTCACGAATACCGGAGGAGCTGCCATTGATTTTCAAATTGTTGGTAAGTTTAAATCAAGAAAACAAAGCATGCTTACGTTCTTTTGGCTTATTCTGTTGTGTATGGCCATCGCTAAGAATTAGATTATGTTTATGTTCTCCGAACGGAGCATACATCGGTCGCATCTTCCGTATGTCTGTCATTTCGCCTCTTCTTGTTGGGAGTATAACTCGAAAACATTAAAGCGTCTTCAATAGTTTTGTAATTATATTTATTTTTCTAAGTTCTTCTTAATAACTCCATTCAGATGTATTGGATTTAAAATTAGACCCACTATAGGTATGCTGATATAAGAAGTTGGGACGAAGTGCAGAGTAAAATTATCCTAAAACTCTTCTCAATATGTTTTATAGTTATCGCCAATGGCTTGTTTGTTTAATTTTGCTAATCATTACTTCATGATTTCATTTTTCTTGTGCGGAGCATAACCATTTAAGTATTGAAAGGATTAACATTCTTATTCATAACATGATTTAGAGCTTTGGGTGTACNAAAGCTATAACATAATTTTGAAAATTGAGTTGCGTCTAAAATTATGCAATATATAGCTAACAACTTCAGTGCCTTCAGCGCTTTGATTACCATATGTAGCAACCGACCAATCTGCCATCAGAGAACCCCGTAAGTGATCATTTGGCCATTATGTCAGGGAAAAACTGAAAAATCTCAATATTTATTTCAATATACCAATGGGGTTTTTCAAGACATTTCTGGTTTTAAATCAGGCAATTTATTGCTATTCAGAGCCTTTTAATTATTCCACAAATGTACAAAAAAACACAATGCATTTTAAAACATGACAAACTTTATATGATGTAACATGGCAGAATATGCACCAGCCTATTGAAATGTTTGCCTGAATGCAGAACAAATTTACATGCAATTATACTGTGATGAAGAAAGCTCTATTATAAAAGGTGGTGCCAAAGATACAGCCATTTAATAATAATACTGTACACATTTTAACGACCAGCCTAATGTCAAGGGCCATCTTGATTACATATCTCAGAATGTAAAGACATCTCATTCAAGTCTCTGTCCAATACCATCATCATTAAAATGGCTTCCCCTTCACATCAACATCATCATTTATACTCATCCTGCATTCTACATGTTATCACATTTAAGCACAACAATCACTAATGACTATTTGCACACATATGTAACAGGCAATAAAAGTATTTCATTCACAGCACCCTAATGGAAAATGCTACTCGCTGTCAATTAAATGTTGTGTAAATTGACAACATGGCTTTTCAATTACACCATGACATAAGCAGCAGCTTTCCACACATGAGGTGTATGGGTAATGTCATTTGTGGAACCACATGCTGTTGTGAATTTAGGAGGTGTTTTGCAAGGGTTCAAGGTGACAACATAGATTGAGTATCATGATTGGAATGGCAGACTGATATTATCACTGCAATTTGCCTACAGGAACAATGAGTGGGGAATGAGTTCGTCACCTAGATGTCCTTGTTACACACCCGTTACTTAAGCAGTGAATCTACAGGAACAATGAGTGGGCTTACTCAAGCAGTGGATCTACAGGAACAATGTGTGGGCTTACTTAAGCAGTGGACCTACAGGAACAATGTGTGGGCTTACTTAAGCAGTGGACCTACAGGAACAATGTGTGGGCTTACTCAAGCAGTGGATCTACAGGAACAATGTGTGGGCTTACTCAAGCAGTGATCTAATTCATGGATATACATATCAAGAACATGAAGACCACTTAAATGGATTCAGCAAAAAATTATGACTGCAGCCATGGATCTTATATACACATATGATCCATGAAGAATATTATAACTGCAGTATTGGATCTTATAAAAATATGATCCATGTAGAATATGAGCCAAAAACGGGGCTTTATGCATTTGTGTTTAGTGTTGTCCCAGATTAGCCTATGGGATCTGTGTAGAACATGATCCATGTATTTACACTGTTCAAGTGGATCCAAAACATGGGTAGATCCTTTGCAACTATGATTTCCTGTGAAACGCATGGATTTAAAATCAAGCAACAACTGTACTTGACCTTTGATGTCAAATTATGACGTTGGCCTTGAAGTTAGAAAGGTGGTTCTTATGTACTGTTTCTCACTTTTCCAGGGCAAGGTCATCCTTTCTAAGCCACCTACCAGTACTAAGTACAAATGAGCCTTGCAGGGGAAAGCAGGTGTTGACTCTGATTAGCCTGTGCAGACTGCACTTTACACACATGCATTACGCCCCAATTTCCAATAACAAGGCGCAAATACTTGTGTCAGAGAGGTAGAGGGAAATTTGACGACTGTTTCTCGAACAATTTACATGCCAAGGCTTCAAACTCACTATCTTTGGATAAACAGTCAAGCCCTTCACCAATTGAGCTCACTAGGTAATGAAGCCATCAATGAGACTTATTCAATTCTATACACGCAAAAAGACAGCAAAAAATAAACATAAATTCCTGTACACATGTCAAGCAGAACAATGACACAAATCTGCCAGTATAATCGCCAAAAATGTACCAGAAAATAATGCAGACATACAAGAGCGTAATATCGTAATCCAATGTTTTGCCAAAACAATACGGTACCACGTAATGTTTATACCGATTTATATACTACTCTGCTATGGGGCCAATGTCTGTTATGTTGGAAATGTGCCTTAATATTTAATGTGAAAATTGTTGGTCTCATAAACGTGACTGCCAAAATTTTTAGCACAGTTGTTTTCCTCTTTTACGATTTATTTTTGAATACTCTGTGGTGTATGGACCCAACTGTCTGTTCTTGCATGAAGTTGTAAAAAACTTTGAGACGTAAAACAAAACAGGGACCATGTTAGTTTAAATAGGGATAAAATGTACCCTTGTGTAGACATGGGTTTTTTCGGTATCACACAGACAACAGAAAACCTTATTAACAAAGTGTTCAACATAATTAGTTGAATTCTGCTTTACGTAATATTCATTTTTCTAATAATACTGATTTTCTTATATGATTTCAATAATAAATAACAACAGGTTTTATTTGTCTTCTTTGTATATCACAGAGGCAAATTTGTTATTCAAAATAATGTATTTTTACACTGTTTTTAGTTTAGTGTTACAAACATTAAGGATTTGAAAATCTAAACTCAAATATTAAAAGTTCACTAGGAAAACCCCTTTTTTTTAGCTCTTAAGTATGTTACAGCCTCGTTCTGAGAAAACTGGGACAAATGCATGTTCGTAAAGTGTCGTCCCAGATTAGCCTGTGCAGTCTCCCGAGGCTAATCAGGGAGGACACTTTCCGCTTTTATGGAATTTTTCGTTTAAAGGAGGTCTCTTTTAAACGAAAATTTAGTCTCGGTGGAAAGTTTCTGCCCTGATTTCTTGAATGACTCTTTACAAACATGCATTAAGCCCAGTTTTCACATAACAAGGTTCACTGTTTGTACTTAATGTTTCCCCCCACCCCCATAATTCCAGATAGTACCAGAATATGGGAGCTCCATCACACATAGCACCCCTGCAAAGAAGTTTGATTGTTTAACCAATTACATTTGTACTGATTATCTCTCATTTGTATTCACTGCACTTCTCTAGCTGCAAATATGTTTTCCAAATAACACTATTGATGACTTGTCAGAATATATATGAGGTGATATTACAACATAATGTGATTGCAGTTACTAATTAAGAAATTGCAGGCCAAGTTATTTAACTTCAAAACAGTGTTAATGATTTGAATATTTTATATCAAACATTTTTATTAGTTCAGATTCTTAAAGAGCCAACAGATTCTTAAAGAGCCAACACAACATAAGATATATGCTCAATTATTTGCTATAAATATGCTGTTAATGTTGATTTGTTTAGAAACAACTACCGGTAGAAGTATTAAAGTTAACATGTTAACAATTTGAATGACAATAAGTGATTAAATACTCTGCCATGAATCTATCACTTCATTTGACAAAGCATTTTCTAAGAAACTTAATCTTCTAACAAAACAATCTTAGAAAATCTGCTATATATGTCATACATAAAAACAAGCAGGCCAAGATGGCCTTAGATCGCTCACCTGTGTAATCGGGTGAGGCATGTTTTGACCCTAGGTTCATGATTTGAACAAACTAAGGAGAGGACAACTATACCTTGTAATACAAAAAGGACTAAACCATTGACCCATACAATACAACAAAAAATAATTTCTATATAAGTTATCGTGTGACCCCTGGGGCCTGGCCAGTTTTTCCCCCAGGAACATGATTTGAACAAACTAAGTAGAGGACTACTATACAAAGTTACTTATCAAATCTTTAACGCCTGACCCTCTTTGTTTCAAATATTGTTTAATTTACTTACTATACAAGTCTTTATAAATCATGTGATCCATGGGACGTGGCCAGTTTTGACCCTGCAGCATGATTTTAACAAATTTATCAGAGGGCCACTATATGACCCCTCACCAAAGCAGTTTCAGCGAAGATTTTTTATTTTCATATTTTTGCAAAAAACTATTCAGCTTAATTGATGATGCACTACACACAAGGGACAGAAGGCGAGCCCAGGTGAGCAAACAAGAAATAAGCTTTACTCTTGGAAAACGAAGTTTAATGCATGTGCGTAAAGTGTCATCCCAGATTAGCCTGTGAAGTCTGCACAGGCTAATCAGGGACAATACTTTCTGCCTAAACTGTATTTTCGCTTGAAGAGACTTCCTTTAAAGGGAAAATTCCATAAATGCGGAAAGTGTATTCCCTGATTAGCCTGTGCAGACTGCACTTGCTAATCTGGGGCGACAATTAACGCACATGCATTTATGTCTGCAGGTTTTCCCAGAGCAATAGGCTCAAATAATACATTTTTACCAATATATAAAAACTGTAATTCATATTTTCCAATCCAACTACTGGTGTCTGTTTTATTACCTCAACTCTCGTTGCTGTATTGCAAAAAAATATTTTCCTGCATATTGTCATTATGGATAAACATTTGCATTTTGGATGTGTACATTCCATGCAAAAAAGTTGTGAGCAAAAAGTTTTCGACAGATTTCAAAGCATTCCAAGTTTCAATCTGCATTTGTTGGTGCAGAAAAAAGAAGAACCAATTTAACATTTTCCAGAATTATTTATAGTTACATCAGCTAATGCCAGAATTTACATTCTTTTACAAAACAAACTTCCCCGCATGCTATAAATATTGCTGCAGGTATCAGTTTGTTTGTAAGGAACTGTTAATTAATAAATTACTATAGTTTTAAAAAAATCCCAGGAAAGCAGCAACAAAATAAATATAACTGTATAAATTGTCAAGAAAGCAAAAATATCAACAAGTTTGGACTAAAGCACCATGTGAAAAGAGAAATTTGTTTAATGACCTGACAACCTTTTTATTATTACAGCTTTGTTCTTAGAAAATTTGGCTAAATGCATATGCGTAAATTGTCATCCCAGATTAACCCTTGCAGTCTAAACTTGCTTATCAGGGACGACACTTTCCGCCTACACTTGACTTTCGTTCACAAAAGACTTCTTTTAAACAAAAAATTCCACAAAAGCAGAAAGTGTCATTTGCAACGACCCTGTGCAGACTGCACAGACTAATCTGGAATGACACTTGACTCACATGCTTAACCCTTTGAGTGCTGGAACCGGATTTTGAAGGTTTTTGCAAACAATTTGGATCCAGATGAGACGCCACAGAACGTGGCGTCTCATCAGGATCCAAACTGTTTGCTATTCTGATAGTATTCTTTGAAAAAAAATCGCAGAAAATGCTTATTTTAGAAATTCAGCAGACGACATTTTAGCAGACGACAAATTTCCCAGCATGCAAAGGGATAAAGCCCAGTTTTCCAAGAACAAGGCTAATTAGAAGACGATACTTGTACTCATGCATAAAGTTAAGAAAGGCTCTTTTTGTTAAGAGTAAAATGGAAATTTTTCTTTGAATGATATCTTATAATATGATTGATATCTATTATATATATGTTTTTGCATTTGTTGTGATTTTTATGCTTTCATAATCAGTGAACGTGCTTCTAATATTATGCATGCAATAAACTGAATGTTTGTTTTGGCTTTGTTATTATTTGCGATGGACTATTCCTATGTATCATCACAGAACAGGAATTTCAAGATGAAAATATCCACAACCAGACTATGCACTTGAAACATTCCACACACAAACAGTCTGTAAATGTTTGTCTATGTTTGTTGAAAATCAACATGCAATATAAACTGGTAACAAGTTGAAGATATTCTTTTAATTAGGATTGTATAGCACTATCCATATGATGTCCTACATTCTTGATTCAATTAGGATTGTATAGCACTATCCATATGATGTCCTACATCCTTGATTTTATTAGGATTGTATAGCACTATCCATATGATGTCCTACATCCTTGATTTAATTAGGATTGTATAGCACTATCCATATGATGTCCTACATCCTTGATTGTATAGCACTATCCATATGATGTCCTACATCCTTGATTTAATTAGTATTGTATAGCACTATCCATATGATGTCCTACATCCTTGATTTAATTAGGATTGTATAGCACTATCCATATGATGTCCTACATCCTTGATTTAATTAGGATTGTATAGCACTATCCATATGATGTCCTACATCCTTGATTTAATTAGGATTGTATAGCACTATCCATATGATGTCCTACATCCTTGATTTAATTAGGATTGTATAGCACTATCCATATGATGTCCTACATCCTTGATTTAATTAGGATTGTATAGCACTATCCATATGATGTCCTACATCCTTGATTTAATTAGGATTGTATAGCACTATCCATATGATGTCCTACATCCTTGATTTAATTAGGATTGTATAGCACTATCCATATGATGTCCTACATCCTTGATTTAATTAGGATTGTATAGCACTATCCATATGATGTCCTACATCCTTGATTTAATTAGGATTGTATAGCACTATCCATATGATGTCCTACATCCTTGATTTAATTAGGATTGTATAGCACTATCCATATGATGTCCTACATCCTTGATTTAACTAGAGCTTTGTCACGGACGTGACGTATACCCCCACATGCTGCATTGACACAGAATATTTTGCATGCTGTCTCACAAAACAAGAGAAGCTTATTTATGGCAACTTTTAAGAATTATTATGCCCTTATCATTTATGGCCATTTTGACCTTTGAAATCTTGAATTCTTTGGCATGATACGCCATCCAATGCCTGTGAACAAAATTAATGTGGAGAGATATTAAAATCTCACAATGAATGACATAGTTATGGCCCAGACAAGCTTGTTTATGGCCATTTTTGACCTTTGAACTCAAAGTGTGACCTTGACCTTGGAGATATCGACGTAATTTTATTGCGCAACACACCGTCCAATAATGGTTAACAAATGTGCTAATTGATTTCACAATCCCACAATGAACGACTTAGTTATGGCCCGGACAAGCTCATTTATGGCCATTTTTGACCTTTGACCTGAAAGTGTGACCTTGACCTTTGAGATATTGAAGTAATTCTTTCGCGGGACACACCGTCCAATGATGGTGAACATATGTGCCAAATGATTTCAAAATCCCTTGATGAACGACATAGTTATGGCCCAGACAAGCTTATTTATGGCCATTTTTTACCTTTGACCTCAAAGTGTGACCTTGACCTTTGAGATATTGAAGTAATTCTTTCGCGCGACACACCGTCCAATGATGGTGAACAAATGTGCCAAATGATTTTAAAATCCCTTGATAGATGACATAGTTATGGCCCGGACAAGCTTTCGGGACAGACCGACTGACCGACCGACAAAGTGACTCCTATATAGCCCCCATTACCAATGGTAATGGGGGTATAATTAGGACTGTATAGCACTATCCATATGATGTCCTACATCCTTGATTTAATTAGCAATTTAACTGCAGTAATGATTAATATTTAATATTTGGATTAAACTTCTTAAAGTATCATAACTTGCTGTAATTAAATATAAAAAGAAACTTAACATCTATATCTTGGTCAAACACTTTTAAGTCACTCTTACACTAATATTTATATATGGTTCATCTGCTTACTTTAATGTTTGAACAGTACAAACTCATAAACAATTTCCAACAGGGTAAGTAATTTAGTGTGTTAGCAACAATTCAGGAAAAAAGTATCTTGCAATTTCAGAATAAATAATTAACCATATGCAGTTTAATGTGAGTAGGAGGTTTATTTCAGGTCTAAGAAGTCAATAAGACACTTCCAATAGGGTAAGTTACTAAGTCTCTAAATGACTCTTTGAAAAATCTAATATTTGAGCTGTGGAAAAACTGGGCTCAATGCATGTGTGTAAGTGTCCTCCCAGATAAGCCTGTGCAGACTACACTTTCCGCCTAGTCTGGGTTTTCATTAAGAAGAGACTTCCTTTAAATAAAAATCCCATAAAAGCGAAAAGTGTCGACCCTGATAAGTCTGTACCAACACATGCAGTAAGCCCAATATTCCCAAAGCGAGGCTAAACTTTTAGTATTTATTCTACCAATGTAATAAAGGATTTACCATCCACAGGGTCTGCTGCAATTATAATCTCCGCCTGCGCATTCTTGCCAATGCGACCCCCTACAGCATTTGAAAATATTACGTAGAAGTGTTCAGCCTCCTCGTAAAGAGAGTCATCAAGGACAGTCACTCTGCAAACACTCTGCTTCTCTCCCTTGGAAAATCTGATCACACTGGTCTGAGCCTGGAGGCGGGACACAAAGTCAGAACTGCTGTCTGCCTTGTCACCTTCAGTGCCCTGGGCAAGCCCTAGAAATAAGTGGGGTGGAAAAAGTATAACATAGCACCTTTCTGGGAAAATGGAGCTTAATGCACATGTGTAAAGCACTGTCCCAGCAGTTCTCACCGGCTGTTTGGGAACAACACTTTCTGTCTACACCGGATTTTTGTTTAGAAAAGACCTCCTTTAAATGAAAAATATAATAAAAGAGGAAAGTGTCGACCCTGATTAACCTACGGGACTTTATTTGCAAATCTGGGACGACACTTACGGCACATGAATTAGGGTCACTTTCCCAGAACCAGGCTCATATTATAACCAGGCTCATATTATAACCAGGCTCATATTATAACCAGGCTCATATTATAACCAGGCTCATATTATAACTAAGGCTCATATTATAACTATTTTTACTTGTCTTGATAATATCATAATAGATGTGGCCAAGCAAGTTCATTGTAACATTCTACTTATCCACAATCAACAGTGATTGGTCAAAAGATTTTATACGTGACTTTTCGAGTGTATTTAAAAAAAAACTCTACATAAAACACGTCATGTTTTGCTTTAATTAATACATATATAATAAAATATTATTTACTTCTTACTATTATTCAAATTTCACATACAGAAATTGCAATCGTCATTGAGCAAGTATAAACAAAAAATTAAATTGTTCATAGAAAAATCAGAAAGAAAGAAATAACTATTTCTCAAGATTGCGCATGAAATTACACGAGTATAATACCCCATAGCTCAGACTTTCTTTTGGTTTGTGGAAACTTTGATATGAAAGATTATTGTGCATTTTGTAGCATATGATAGATGGCAAAATGTCATTTATTCAAATTATACCAATTTCTGGGTTTTGAAATCAGAATATTAATCATATCTGTAATAATATACAGCTATCCTTTACATAAAGGTCAATCGTAGAACACCCCAGTGCACTTGAATATTATGCAATACATGTAAGTAATACTGCATTTTTATATGATATGATACTCTTTTTTTGTGCATATACTGTTTCTAAATTTGCATTTTTTTTTTTTTTTTTTTTTTTTTTTTTTTTTTTTTTTNAGTTTGGATCCTGATGAGACGCCACGTTTTGTGGCGTCTCATCTGGATCCAAACTGTTTGCAAAGGCCTTCAAAATCCGGTTCCAGCGCTCAAAGGGTTAAGTGTCCTGCAGTATACACAGGCTTATCAGGGACGAAACTTTACACTTTTATGGAATTTGTCCTGTAAGAAAGTCTCTTCTTAGCGAAAATTGAAAATCCATGTGTAAAGTGTCGTCCCCGATTAGCACTAGTCTAGTCGCAGAAATATTTAATGCACATTCAAGGAAAACTGCCAAGATATCATGTCATTATTGAGAACAAATGTTTTCCGAAAGGTTCAAGATAATTTGGCCAAAAATATGACATCTAGCTTTTCAAAAGCTTTTCCTTTAAGTTGACATAGTGACCTAGTTTTTGACCCAAAATGACCCAGTTTCAAAGGTGATCATAAAAGGTGATCATCACCATGAGCGATGGCATAAACACATGATTTTACACTTAAATAAACACAATTTGCAACCCAATATTAAGAAAGGCCAACCTAACATATTTAATACATGTTTAATATAGCAGATCTGAACTCATAATAGTGAAGTGCCCAAATATCCATTACATTGTCATTATCTTATTCTCTGAGTTATCAGTCCCTAAGATGCTTTTCCATTTGTAACCTACCATTCCTGGTGTAGCAGATCACAAACAGGTCATGTGACAGATCCCCATCACGCCATACCGGGATGTCGACAGCACTTACATTCTCCGTGGCAACCAACCTCGTCTCCAGGAAATACACGCTGCCCTCTAGGAATGGGAAAAACAGAACATCATCAGGGATTGAGGGCAGACATTTTTCAGTCATTTGAACTTTGGTTATGTTTTTATGCAATACCTTTTTCTTTTCTTTTTAAATTCCAGTTTCCATGAATCTAAATTACTACAGAATTTCAGAGGAGATAAGTGCCAATACTCTCCCAGTCTCCTTGCTAGACTTACCATCCTCAGGGTCATGTATGGTCACCGTGGCAATCTGTGGGTCCCTCAGCAGTGCCCCCTGGGGGTCGGTGAGGTGAATGGTAATTGTCTCCTCCCTCTCAAATATCGTGTCATCTCTTACGGCCACACGCCACTGCCTCTCGCTCTGACCTAGATGTCAGCGGCACGAATAAATAGCGTGTAAAGAAGAAAGATGTTGACTGTAGCGTCATATAGACCATTCAAGCTTTTGTCATGAACTCTAATATTGTTTTGTTGCATTCTCAAATGAGTATTATTAAATATGCAGCCCAAAACACACTTCCAAATGTTATTATTCAATTCAAGCTACAAATAAATAGTGCGAATGTATTTCATCTTAAACCTTTGTCCTGCAAATGGAAAGCATGTGTGTATTGCTTTTTAAACACAATGTTTGTAACGCAAAAAATATTGAGATCTTTTGGTTAAAAGTTGTGTACAACATTATAAAGAAAACGATTTGGAATTTTTATTTTTTTCAAAATAAACATCAACTTAAAAATGTCAGTCATTACGGTCGTTATTGACGCTGTTTCAGTCATTACGGTCGTTATTGACGCTGTTTCAGTCATTACGGTCGTTATTGACGCTGTTTCAGTCATTACGGTCGTTATTGACGCTGTTTCAGTTATTACGGTCATTATTGATGCTGTTTCAGTCATTACAGTCGTTATTGACGCTGTTTCAGTAATTACGGTCGTTATTGACGCTGTTTCAGTCATTACGGTCGTTATTGATGCTGTTTCAGTCATTACGGTCGTTATTGACGCTGTTTCAGTCATTACAGTCGTTATTGACGCATACTGGCTGGTAAGATTATTAAAGAACAAGACAAGATATACTCACAATATTGTCATGGGGTGGTCAAAATTAGACCAGCACGGACAAATTTCATATTCCCAAAGCTGTGGTCAAATAAGCCACAGACTGCATGAGCAGTTTTAAACATGGACAATCTTAAATTGCACAACACATTCATAAGATAGACAGTGTGGTAATATCTGCCCACCATACCTGGACTGAATGTGATCTGCTTCATGAACTGTCGCGACAGGTCCTGACCCAGAAAGGCAGTGCCTTCTGTAATCTCCATGGCTTCAAGGTAGGTTACAAAACACCCTATTAAGGTTACACACAAAAGCAAGTACCTCAAGCAAACAACCCAAATTTTTTAGGAAGTTTAAGAATTTAACTACAACCATTTGTTAAATTAAATAAGCAAGACATTGCTTTTATAGTCTTTTTCTGAGCTAATAAGACAGTTTAAATTTGTTAAGTATTTTACCAGAATTTGGCTATAATTCAGATCTTAAAAAACAAAAACAAACATAAGTTACTAGGTAATGCAAAGCTGGTGTTGTCTCAGAAGTAAAACATTATTAAAACCATACAATTGTTACTTATTCAACAAACTCACTACATTATGATGCTGTTGCAAAACCTTCAGCATTTGATCCTCTTGACAATAGACATATATGGGATTTGATTGATAATGCATTTAGCTTTTAGATTATATAGCTTTCCAGTTAGCGTATTGGTTGATACACGCGATTCTCACATTGTCGACTGAATGGACCTCATTAACTGTAAAATTGAAACGAAGAACGATTACAAATTATTTCCTACTACAGTATTCACTGACAGAGCTGGTGTGGCCCAAGTATCCCCTGCGTAGCACGGTGACCTCTATGACCTCCTGGGTCTCGTTTCCATGGATATGATCGTCAAGGAAGCTCACCCAGCACCACTGCAGCTGGAATGGCTGGTTCTCCAGGGCATGACCGTCTGCAAATACAGAGAATAGCATGCTTAATCAGGGTTCACAAACTAACAAAATGCATTTGAGCCTCATTACGAGAAAACAGGGCTTAATGCATTTGTGTTAAGTGTTGTCCCAGATAAGCCTGTGCAGTCCACACAGGCTAGTCAGGGACGACACTTTCAACACTACATTTGAAATTTAGAAGCATTAGGGGGTATGTTGCTGAAAGAAAACATTTCAAACACTGAAACGTTCATTTGTAATACTGCATCTGCTATTCTGTTTGAAAATCTGAATACACAAGCAACTCTTTCTGAACAAAAAATAGCATGTATACGTCTGGTTTACAGTTGAAATCTAAATTTAGTTTGCAAAAAAAATAAATTACTTGGAACAATTACAAATCCAATCTTTATGAATGGAATTAGGGAATTCAGATGATCCAATTAAAGCAGACACTCTGATTTACTTTTACCCTTTGCATGCTGGGAAATTTGATGTCTGCTAAAAGGTTGTCTGCTGAATTTCTAAAATAAGCATTTTCTTCTATTTCTTTTCAAAGAATACTATCAGAATAGCAAACAGTTTGGATCCTGATGAGACGCCACGTTCTGTGGCGTCTCATCTGGATCCAAACTGTTTGCAAAGGCCTTCAAAATCCGGTTCCAGTGCTCAAAGGGTTAATTTCAGGGGTATATAGATTAACTACAAGAATAAATACAATTCACGGACGCTATTTTCTACAGTTGATGATGTCTACCGTTATTTCGCAATTTAAATCACAGGTTCTACAGACAAAATAATTACTGGTAGACAATGTCGGATGCATTAAGCATTAAAAACACTCATCATTCATTTATCCGTTTTTCAATTTTGTTTAGGGTACATGTACTTATGAAATTGGTTCCATGGCAGAATACATTTATGTTTTGTTATCACTTCTTTGAAGAAACAATCAAGATACAGAACTCTACAAGACAGAGTATGGTTTAAGATGTTTCAAAATAGGTGGTTTATACACTTACTTATTTATAAAAAGTTGTAACACAGGAAATGGCAAAAATCATGGATATTGTAGCGTTTTTATTATTTACTAATAAAGTGCAACAATCCGGTGTGACTGTTCCTAACAAACAAAAGGAACAAATTTATGAAATAATTTTATGTTTACCATAATGCAGCCTAAATTTTGATACATGATGTTAGCACAACTTTCATTAGGTACATTATCATGTCGTGAGTTAACACGGAATAAAAAGCCTTAGATGTAACTGTGTGGCCCTTCACAATACAGAACTTTGAGAAGTACAACACAGGTCCTAGAGAGGTACATCCAAGTGTTTGGTACATGATCACAGGTCCTCCTGAGTGGCAACTGGGCTTTATGACATTACCATGCAGTAAAACAGAATAAAGGAGCTTCCAGTGAGAGCAAAATATCTTCTTTAACCCTTTGAGCGCTGGAACCGGATTTTGAAGCTTTTTGCAAACAGTTTGGATCCAGATGAGACGCCACAGAACGTGGCGTCTCATCAGGATCCAAACTGTTTGCTATTCTGATAGTATTATTTGAAAAAAAATCAAAGAAAATGCTTATTTTAGAAATTTAGCAGACGACATTTTAGCAGACAACAAATTTCCCAGCATGCAAAGGGTTAATGTCAATAATCATTAGCACTTTATTGAATTATAATGTGTTTATTTACATTTCAATTAAAAGTGTATGATATTGTGAGAAGTGTTATCATCAGTGCTAGAAAGGCAAGATACAAGTCTGTGTGGTTATGGCAGAGATGAATGGGAAATCTGGTAAAATGTGGACATCAAAGAATTATAATACTGATAACCAGGTTCAAAGCAGTTTAAAATCCATTCATTCCAAAAATACTTAATACAGCAGCTGTAGACAATCAGAATGTTCTTAAACCATTTCCTTCTGAAAATTGATATCAATTATTTTAATTGGAATGATATTTAAACACATGGTAAACTGATATTGAAACATGGTATGAAACCTATTTACTGCCTCTCTTACAGTCATCTATGCTGGGAACAAATAAATTTAAAGATTGGGCGAATGTATTACTTTTGGACCACCTTGGCTTGTAAATATCTATTTATTCTACACCAGAATGGGACAAAACACATCTGAGATATATATAGAATTTGACAAAAACTGTAAATCACCATCAAATACTGATGACAACCATATTTTGTACACAATCTTAAAATCTGTTCTTGTTTTATTCCAGTGAAAATCTGCAAATGCTTGCATTCTTATTCCATCAGTAAAGTAATGAAATTGTCCAAAAAGACACACAAAAAACAAAGATATTTTGAAACACACAACATAAAATTGCTCTCGTTGGATCATTTATATTGTAAGTGTTGCAGACAAATAAATACAGACCAATAAATAATTCTGAAGCATCAGAGGCAATCATAAAACCATGAGCTCAGTTGTAGAGCAGACAGGAGAACAATAATAGTATTAGATGGCTCCTAGATCCATCAAACTCAGGGAGCCCGGGTCTACACACACTAAAAGTGAGACGCAAGCATGGGACAGTAATACAGATTTAAATGATGTATCGCATTTCCATCAGCTTACAATAAAATTAATAATGGACTTACAACAACACTTGGCGTCTACATTGCTGTTAACAGGAAACATTAGTATATCAAGGGTTTTTATTTCCAATATCATTTCAGAAAGGCATTATATTTTGATATACAACAGATCCCTCTGATTGCAATATATGCATGGACAAGTCTCTGATAAAGCTTTCAAGTCTGGCCTGATTCATACATTTTAATTACCAGCCTTCATAAACTATTCACAGGACTTCAGGAAATTATTTTTTCAATTCATATGAGAAAACACAAATTTGTTCCTTTTTAAATAAAATCGCCCAACAACATTTTCACATTATCTAGAAATCTGCTGCAAACATCGACACATAATTTTCAATTGAATTAAAACTCTTCTCATAAAAAATGATCAGCATCTGACTTTTAACTTAGTTTGTTTACCAATATAGTTGTTTCTTTTGTTGTTGTTTTTTTCAAATAAATATAATACATCTCACAAGGTATGCAGTTACAAAACAAAAGTATTTGGTATAAATAGATTTATCGTGTTTTAAGATAAATTATAGAGTATGACTTTCAGCTTTTTTAATTGTAATAAAACATGCATGCCCCCATATGGGCTGTCAGTTGTAATTGCAGCCATTGTGTGAATACATTTTTTGTCACTGTGAACTTGACCTTTGACCTAGTGACCTGAAAATCAATAGGGGTCATCAGCGAGTCATATTCAATGTACCTATGAAATTTCATGATCCTACGCGTAAGCCTTCTTGAGTTATCATCCGGAAACCATTTTACTGTGTTGAGTCACCGTGACTTTGACCTTTGACCTAGTGACCTGAAAATCAATAGGGGTGATCTGCCAGTCATGATCAATGTACCTATGAAGTTTCATGATCCTAGGCCTAATAATTCATGAGTTATCATCAGGAAACCATTTTACTGTTTCGAGTCACTGTGACCTTGACCTTTGACCTAGTGACCTGAGAATAAATAGGGGTCACCTGCCAGTCATGATCAATGTACCTATGAAGTTTGATGATCGCGTAAGCTTTCTTGAGTTATCATCCGGGAACCATTTTACTGTGTCGAGTCACCGTGACCTTGACCTTTGACCTAGTGACCTGAACATCAATAGGGGTCATCTGCCAGTCATGATCAATGTACCTATGAAGTTTCATGATGCTAGGCGTAAGCATTCTTGAGTTATCATCCGGAAACCATTTTACTGTTTCGAGTCACTGTGACCTTGACCTTTGACCTAGTGACCTGAAAATCAATAGGGGTCATTTGCCAGTCATGATCAATGTACCTATGAAGTTTCATGATCCTAGACGTAAGCGTTCTTGAGTTATCATCCAGAAACCATTTTTCTATTTCGAGTCACTGTGACCTTGACCTTTGACCTAGTGACCTGAAAATCAATAGGGGTCATTTGCCAGTCATGATAAATGTACCTATGAAGTTTCATGATCCTAGGCCTAAGTGTTCTTGAGTTATCATCCGGAAACCATCTGGTGGACGGACAGACGGGCGGACCGACCTACCGACATGTGCAAAACAATATACCCCCTCTTCTTCGAAGGGGGCATAAAAAGTGCTTGACTCATATAGACTTCACATGCAATACCTGACTGCTCTTGGATATTTTGGTGCAAACTCAGAATCAAACAGACAAAAATACATGTTTTAAATACAAAAATGTTTAAAATACATTACCTGACATATATCTTACAATATACCTGACAGTTACTTGATCAAATACCTAGCTATTTCCTATGATCTTGGAGCCAGCCACATAGGCTCATCAGGCCTCCCCAGGCACCCAGTAAGTTATCCTTCCATATCACAGGCTCTGATAGGCCACAGGCTAATCTATGAAGACATGCCACAAAACAGATTTCCTCCACTGACCACCTTTTATCAACCACTGCTTTGATGTTTTATCAAATAATTGACTAACTGCTGATTTTTATGGAAGGGTTTATCCGCCAGTTCTCGCATTATGCTTTATGGCATTGTATTTCATGCAATTCATTTTCCATGTTGCTATTTATAATTGCATTCACCAAGCAGTGATTTTTTTACCTGCGAGTCCTGCGTCCTGGACTCACAACAACCTCTGGGGATGCAAAGTTTCGAATTATGTGAGTCCCTTAAATGCATTGAAATTTCTAAAAAAATAATATAGTTTAATATTTGGACTCGTTCTTTCAATTCGGTGACTCATAGATTTGCAAGTTATCGAGTCCCAGGACTCAGATAAGAAAATTTGTAAAAATATCGCTACCAAGATAAACATACAAGATTTATAACAATAAAATCAACTCTTTTAAACTCTGGCATTGATGAAATGCAATTAATATTTCAAAATAGAAGAAAATCTGACAACCAATATACATGATTTTGCATCCTTATGGATTTGTTTATAATTGACCTGGATCTTGATTAGTCTGAAATATTACTTGTGAGAAATAATAATTGTTTTCATATGTGCATTTTACATATGAATTTTGTGCTTTATGACCAGACTTAAACATATTTTCAAATTCTTTATTTCTCTAAATATACTCTTTTTTCACAAAATCATTATAATACAGGCAGAGTTGTCCATATTGTTAATTAATATAACTGCATGGCATATTAGAAGTCTAAAAGCTAATTAACTAAAACAGAATACTGCTTTAGTTTTTTTTGAGTGGTTAAAATGAAATTATTAAATGCTTATCATGGTCTAAATTGCTGATAAAAAGACATTCATCTCAAATGTCTGGCTGGCTTTAACAGTACTTCACAGACCATCCACAAACTAATTCATGGAACAAAAGATTTGTTATACTAAACAAGAAATATCTTTAAAAAAGATATACGGTGTTGATTGTGGTTGGAGTTGGTGAAAGGTAAAGAGTTTAATGAATGAAATCAAAGAAAGCATATGTCTTTTTCTGTGCAGTTCTTAGCTGCATTTCACACAGTTATACGGGATGTTATGCGTAGTTTTCGCGGTTTATTTTACATTATTACATATTGCTGATCATAAATCTATAGATACAAAAAAAAAGAAAAAAAAGAATGGAAGTTGAATTAAAACGTGTTAGTCAACCGGCCACACGCGAAGCACATATTTTAAATATTTATTTGCGTGTTTTTTGGAAAACCTGTTTATTGGTTTGTCGGGCATTGCTATTTGATTTGATTATTAACAGTATCGGGAATCATCTCGCTCATGCTCAATACATTGGTCAATATGGTGGAATAATTCTTGTTAAATTAATAAAAAATAATATTTATCATGGTTTTGTTGAAAACACATTAAGAATCTATTATTGAGATACTATAATTATATCTGCAAATATCTTCATTTAACATCTGGTCTAAATAAAATTCCAGTTCACCTAGTTCACGCGATACCGTCTATATTATATAACGATCCCTGTACTGACCACGAACTGACCCTGATACCTTGTGGCTTGGAATGCAATGCTTTAAAGTGAGGTCACGATTCCACTGCTGGAACGACAGCTTGTTTTAAACTTTATACTTTTACATGTTTAATATTCAATTTTGACAACAATTAAAAATGGTTTGGCCAAAACTAATATCAGGATATCGAAAAACGATACTTTTATGAACTAAAATATACTAGTACAGACAGCAATATGGTAGTAATAACTAAATATGAGAACATAGCCTTTAAGTACAAACGCTCTGGCGCTGACAATCCTCTGAATATAAAGCGGCATACACAAACTGTATTGATGTCAAGAGTTGAGTGTTAAACTGTTCTATCCATCAAGAGATAAAATTGTTTCATGCAAACCAATGAGCAATGAGTGAAATCAGAAATATTCAAATAAAGAAACAGTAAAAAGGTCATTGAAACAGGGCTTTATGCTCATTAAACCCTACCTTATGGCAAAAATGAAACACTGCTTTCCCACTAAAATACCACCTTGGTTCCAAAATAAACCATTCCATGAGCAATTAAAGTTTAAGTATGGGCTAGGGTGTCAATTTCTCTGCTTTCAGATGATTGCTGTGATATTAATGATGGATAGCGGCTGGGTCCAGTAGTAGGGAACCAACTCCTGTGTGAATGATGGATAGGGGCTGAGTCCAGTATTAGGGAACCAACTTCTCAATGATAAGAAGATGAAAATGATTCTGAGAGGGCATTGCTGCATGGCAAGTGATTTATGGGATGTAATTAGTGGCCCCCATAGCACGTGATTTATAGGAACTAATTAGTGGCAGAGTGTCTTGCATGGCAGGATACACTGACCTAGACTTATCACTCTAACACTCACTGCTGTCAGGTCATATCACCTACATTTTGCCAGGAAGTGTGGGGGTCATTTCAAAATGGCATTATTATCTGTTTAAACATGCAAGAATACAAAGTCAAAGTAAGAGTTGGTTGGGTTGGTGGAAACAACTTGATTTACACCCAAGCATTCCACAGACTTATAATAATTATATGAGATTGTTTAAGAGAAACCTGAATTATTTCTCAACGCACTGGAAGCTCTTATAAACACCCTAACAAACATATAAACCTAAGTGCTCCTATAAAATGGGAATAAATATTCTTTACATTTATTTGTCTTACTTCATAAGACATTTTTTCATTTTACTGCCACTTTATTACACACTGTTCTCAAACACCTTTATATACCTATTGAATAGAAGCAATAATTAGATTCGCGAAAATAGCTTTTAAATAGCCCAAAGTACTGTTTCAGCTTAATTAATTGCCACATCCGTTAATAAACCTTCCGCCTCAATTCACCTTAAATAATAAGCTCAATGTAATAACTGGGTGCCATGGAGGCCATTTTAAATGGCAAACGCTGAATCAAATGAATCCAACACACAAGCTGAAGTTGTTTGAGTTCTAAAAATTGAGCGTGTGCCATATTGCACATATATTTTAATATATTAATAACATCATAAGCTAGACTATTTCCATATGAAATACATATGGACAGATTACATTTTATTTCCATTCACTTTAGCAATCCACTATAGCCATTAGCCATAATAGCATAATCAGAATAAATGTATTCCTAAGATTCATAAATGTCACTCCTAGTATTGACAAAAGCAAGTTTATTTGCCCTACAATCACATACATCACAGTGTCTCCTCATAATTTACCAAAAAATGAAGAGGGTTGAGAAGGGATTGCAATATAAAATCATTATTTCCATAAATTTATCCTATCTTAGCTGGAATAAAAGACTCCTGGGATAGATCCTCCGAGATATTTTTTTGTATCATTTGAGAAGAATAAATAGCTATTCCACAAAAGGAAAGTCAACTTCAATCAAAACCATTGGACAAAGTCAGCCATTAGACCATGAGTTATGGGAAAGACCAGTTCGAGACTTTGCCATATATTTGGGCTTTCAACATCTTAATTTACATCTAATCAGAAAAGGCTGATATACTAGAGAAGTCAAAAAAATGCATTCACTGCAGGCCATGAGATCACACAAATTCTTTAACTGAATTTGAACGTAACATATTAAAATAATCAATCAATGCAACAGACAAGAAAATGTATCATTTAAGATCATTCAAAAACATGCCATTCTCTTTTTGATATTCTTTACATAGCAAAGTTTCTTACTAAACTAACAACACTTAATTTAGCCTCATTCTTGGAAAACTGGGCTTAATGCATGTGAGTAAAGTGTCGTCCCAGATTAGACTCTGGCTAATCAAGAACAACACTTTCCGCCTACAACCTACATTTGATTTATGTTTAAAAGAGACTTCCTATAAACTAACAAGTCCAAACAAATTGTCGTTATGCAGTTAATTAATTCTCTCATTCTCAATATGCATACATATACCGCCTCCCTAAAGAGGAGCAAGGTCAAATAAATTCTGCAGTCTTTTTACCCTAGACATACAAACAAAGACACATCAAATTTATCAAGTAACTGAAGAAACCAAATAATTATAAGAATGTAACATAAACATTATATATTCTTGTTTACACGCTGTGACCTTGTTTGCCTGTTCTGGGACCCACATCAATGGGAACTAACTCTCTGGTTCCTTGATGTGGCTCCCAATGTGCGGGTATTTAATTAAACTTGTCAACACATCACCCCTGCTGCAGTTGTAAACCAGTAAGCACATCAGACTCTGCAGCAGCATACTGGGCTTGATTGGGTTTGCTTTTCCTGGCTCTCCAGAAACAGCATGCATGGCTCTAGGATTCAGGATTGTTCTCTTTATAATTGAAGAACAGTTTTGTGTTCAAAAGATTCTTTTGGGTCATTATTACAATTAATATTTATTAATAACATTTATTTCACCAAACCACTGTTTTTTTTGTTTTTATTTTTATTTTATTTTTTTAAAGAAAACGTTATTTTTGTTATTACTGACAGTGAGTTAAATTGTTATTATTGCATCTTTTAGGCAAATTAAGACTTTTATGGCAGCATACATTTTCCTTGAATGTTTTATTTTTAAATAATAGTCCAGAAAGTTTAAGGATTAGTTTACATCTCAGCAAAATAAAAAAAAAGGTTAACTACCAGAGTTTATTGACTATGTTACTTATTCCAACATATATAAAATGTACATAACTTTGACTCATTATCTAGGAAAATATTAACCAAAGGTTCATGAAACAAACTTTCTCATGAGACAATGAAATAGAAAGGGTAAAAAGATTTCCAACTGTAAGGCCATACTTCATTCCAAACCATAAAAACCTTGCTCTAGGAAAACAGGGCTACATGCATGTGCGCAAATTGAAGTCCTAGATTAGCCTGTGAAGTCCGCACAGGCTCATCAGGGACAACACTTTCCGCTTTAATGGAGTTTATGAAAGTCTCTTTTTTACGTCCAGTCTAGACGGAAAGTGTCATCCCTGATGTTCCAGTGAGGACTACACAGGCTAATCTGGGACAACACTTTTCGCACATGCATTAAGCCCCTTATCCCCAGTGTGAGGCTAAAACATCCCTCTTAAAGCATCCAAAATGCTGTTAAAAGGCCATTCCAAATGTTCTTAAAAAGTTATTCCACAGCAAAGGGATGTTGTTAATTTGGGCTGACAATAAGCAACAATGCTGAAAGTAATAAATCATGGTGTTACTCACTAATTCACTTAAAGAAATATCTCTGCTGCATATGATTTATAGGAACTCTCAGCAACTCAATGAAAAACACATTGCAGGAGAAATATGGTAATGTTTTCTCAATTAGAAGCAGTTTGATTTTGTCATTGAAAAACAAGTGATGTCATGGAGGGCTAGAGATAGAATTTTTCATGGTGAGCCATGGCAGTCTTGAACAACCATTGGCTGCCTGGATAGGTTTGCACAGTTGAGCCTCGCTCTGGGAAAATGGGGCTTAATGCGAGTGCTTAAAGTGTCGTCCCAGATTAGCACAGTCTGCACAGGCTAATCAAGGACACTTTCCACATAAACAGGATTTTAGCTAAGAAGAGATTAACTTTAAACGAAAAACACTATAAAAAAGGAAAGTGTAGTCCCTGATTACCCTGTGAAGACCACACAGGCTAATCTGGGACAACACTTTACGCACATGCATTGAGCCCCATTTTCCCAGAGCGAGGCTCATTTATAGTTAACCTGAAAAGGACAGAAGGGTGAGAGGCAACTTGCACAAGTCGCTCCACCAACCTTGCTCTAAATTATTTCAAATGTTTGTCTTGTTATAGCCTACAGCCACCTACAGCCATGCTGTCTGTGTGTCTCATGGGGGCATCCCAACTTACAACTCAACATAAAACAATGTCTTTCAACCTATTACATTCAAAACAACTGACTTGCTGAGCTCTTTTCCAGGGAAAGATGTTGAAAGACATTTCTTCACTTGTTGCTAACACCTTCAAGACAGTAAAATTCTAAACAATCTTCTGGAATACCCTTTCAGACAGTGCCTTGCACTGGTCTCATCTTTCTGACACATTCTCCCCCTGTTGTAGAGTGTGCCACCAACAAAGTGTCCATGTGTGGCATACCGAGAATGCTAGAACACTTGAACAATGAGATAAAAGTGCAAGTGTCATCCTGGATTATTATCAAATTAAATAATTAATTCATGGCGCAAATATCTTCAGTTGCTTAATTGATACAAAACATTGTACTGACTGCCAAAGGCTTGCTTATTCTTTTTATCTCATGCAGACGCTATTTTGAGAAATGTACTTTTTCTCAATGAAATTCCTGAATATGTGAAGCACTCTTTTGCAAACCACTTCAGATAAAAGTTAGGCAGGTGCAAAGAATAGAGCGTATTTCTGCATAGGTCTGCTTTTAATGAAATTTCACACAATTTCCATCATTTTCAAATAAATGTAGAGACTGAAAACAATTACTGCTAGCTGTCACTGAACAGCCTTTTAATTAATTATCTTCTCAATATCTTATTTGCACATATTTAAATATTTTGACCAAAGCATATAAGGTAATATGAAGACCATGACTAGTTTATGACATTAAATATTCATCATATTCATAAATGGTCAAGCAGTTGCAAATTGTGTCCGTTAGCCATTTATCATCTTCAGTAAAGACAACACACACAGACAACTGCATGCTATGTGATCATCATTTATAACTGATGAGTGCCCATAAAGCACCCAGTGTGGGGTGCTCGGATATTCATAGTTCTACCACCCAAGGTGACAAGCAGTATATTCCTCAGGGACACCTCATGCAGACTTCATTTCAAAACCAAACAGGTCCCTGTTGACAAGTCAAATCAATGAGTTGCAGTTGAAGCAGCCCTGTTTCGCCATCACCTGTCACATGGTCTGGATCAGTCATGCCTTATGGATTCTGCAGATTGTCAACACTTTGGTACCAACAGCTGCCACTGTTTGTGTATGCATGAATGGTCACTGCATTTCCGGTGTCAATAATACCTCTGTTCAATGATTCAAGATGCTGCAGAACTGTTAATGTGTGTATGACTTGCAGTGTCATATTTAAGCTGCTTTCTGGGTAAACGAGGCTTATAAGTCATGTGCAGTCTGCACAGGTTAATCAGGGGAGACACATTCAGCCTTAACTGGATTTTCGCTGAGAAAAGACTCTCTTTAAACAAAAAATACCATAAAAGCTGACTATCGTACCTCATTAGCCCTGTGCATTATGCAGATGCATTACCAGAGCAAGACTCATTTGTATCTAAAGAAGAAATAGGCAATCATGTTGAATGGCCAGCTATTTTGAAATGGTTTATTGGCATAACAACTGCACAATACATAATCCATTGGAAAGCTCTAGCAGACAGGCAGACAGATACATGTACAGACCGAAAAAACTTAAATATTTCTGCAATCTTCCCAATACAAATGTTATTCAACTTTAAAAGTGTCAATTACAGTCTTCATCTATTATTAAGGTTGAGCATTATCACAACAAGAGATTGATCAACACTGCATACCATGACACCCTTCAAGATATCAGTTTTTGAGAATAACTTAAGCCAACAAGTGCATTTTATAATAACAACCATATGTACAACAGTAATTGCTCTGCCATTGAGATTCAAACCCTGAAGCACCTTCATGTCTAGCAGACATAGACATGCTAAAACACAAGCTACATATTGTTGCCTTTCTTGTTAACACAAGAATTAAATGTTGCTATTTTCTCATACACCTATAATAATTTCCAGCAAATGGCTGGACTCTTGGGTGTTCTGTCATACATTCTGGCTCCTATAAACGTGTCACTTTTATGATTTTGCAACATCAGCCCCATGCTGCTACCTTACTTTCCTAACACCCAAAAAATGTCTACACATTTTCTAAGCCATTAACGGCATAACTGACAGATTTTCAATGGAGAATGCACATCAAGAATAACTAAGACTGTATAATTCATTATATATGGGTAATGAGTCATGAGAAATGACCTGCCATCACAATTGCTCCCAGGGTATGGAAACCAAAGTGCCAGTCACAATGGCTCCCAGGGTATGGAAACCCAAGTGCCAGTCACAATGGCTCCCAGGGTATGGATACACAAGTGCCCGCTATTAGGAAAACAAGCCATAGGATTTTGTGGTAATTAACTCCCATCTTTCATTGAAATATATCATCCTGTAATGTAAATAATCACATAGTAGACTGCATGGTAGAGACAGAAGTTGAGGATGTGGCCATCACTCTTTTCCAACCATTATGAGCTCATTACATCCTCTTTAGTTACACCATCATAGGTTTTATGGACTGTTTTATGGACAGTCCTAAACAATAATAGTCCACAGTTAAAGGCAATTTTGCCCTTGGAAAGAAAATCAGCTTGACCATATACATTTTAAATTGAACAAAAATTTGAATAAGATTTGTTTGCATGGATTTTGCGTTATTGTTATGTCTTTGTAAAGATTGATCCTTTATGTTTTGCTATACTGTCTGGCATTTACCGGGTAGGCTATCACAAAGCTATCACAAAACGGTTGACATTATTTTTATGTGTCCTTGTATTCTGGCGTTATGGTTATTTGAAAGACTGCATGGTAATTAGTTATAAATAACAAGAAATATCTTTTAAAAAGATATACGGCGTTGATTGTGGTTGGAGTTGGNTGAACGACATAGTTATGGCCCGGACAAGCTCATTTCGGGACAAACAGACAGACTGACCAACAAAGTGACTCCTATATAGCCCCCATTACCAATGGTAATGGGGGTATAATAACAAATATTCCTAATTCCCAGTACAATTTAAACCAGACACAACAGCATAGAATTGCTTTCTGTACCATTACTACTCCTGTTCTTGAGTTCTGTTATCATATGAGTTCCTGTTAGTTCCTCTTACATAGCATGTGTTCTTATAATCTGTGATACAAGACTGGATGTCCAGTTAAAGATGCTTATCACATTATTTGACTTTTTAAGAGTCACTCACCTGGCTTTTTTATTTCAAAATGTCTCACATCTGACAACAGCCCAGATAAAACAATCATATTTATGTTGTTATAATTTCTTGCTCATGATTATCTTGATATATTACTCTGTTTCTCATTTTAAGTAACTTACAAGACATTTCTGATCAGGTGTTATCAGTTTCAGTCACCCCACCCCAAACATCATAACCACGGGTTATCAATTAAGGAATGGAGCTCCACTATCAGTAAAGATGGAGCCCGCATCCCCAGACTTTGGACCCACAATGGAGCCCACATCCCAAGACTTTGGGCCCACAATGGAGCCAACATCCCCATAATTTGGGCCCACAATTCAGCCCACATCCCCAGACTTTGGGCCCACAATGGGCTTCCAGTTTGTGAGGCTACACACAACCTGATCTGTTTCACAGATAGGTTACACCCAACTTGGTGGTCTGTGACCTAAACTTATGATGGAATGAATAGATAGATGGGCTTATGAAAATAATGGAAGCATGGAGAGCATATAGATCAAGGCTTATCTACTCAATGTCTGCTTTTTTGATACATTTGGCATGCCAAGAGGGCAAAAAGGATTGGCCAAACAATAAAGTGGATTTATTCATAATATCTTATAGGTAATAATGTCAGAAATCATTTTCCTTAAATTTACAACTAATAAATAATGTTTTCAAAGTGTGTTATATATTTATCAGCAAGGTGTCAAGAACTATAAAAGATATGCAAATGGTGTTGTGAGGCACAAAGGGTTTCTGATTAAAGATTCAATCATAGCAGTGTCAATATCAGGAAAATATAATTATTGTTATAATTTAAATACGCTGATCATAATAGGGAAGAATTAATGTGAAATTTAAGCCTATACTTCAGATTTATAAATATGTGTTCACCTCAGGTATCTAAATGGATGGCCACTGTTTATCCTCTGCATGTTTCATCTTACATGCTCGGTGCTTGTTACATGTCAAATTTAAAATCTAACAAAGGTGAACAATAAATTATTTTACTAACAAATTTCAAGCTTACCTGTTTTATACATATCCAAAAAATCAAAATAAATGTTGAATTTGTTATTAATATTTGGCACAACTGCTAATTACACTGGTCGATAACTCTCTGAAACATGTTGCAGCAGATTCACATTTGGCAAGATATAACACCTGGGTTCATTTATTATCGCCAAGCAGGCTGTTGACAGGGGAGTGTGCTTTATGACCACAGAACAGTTAACACTAATTAGTTCTGCTGATAAGCCGATGGCTAAAATCTAGCCGTCCTGGGAGTAACTTGGTAGGAGTGGTTTAGCTCTTCGTTGTTGACAATTCATGGTGGTTGATTATAAACAAACCAACAACAAACTAAGTGAGAAATAAATTTCCTTTGACATAAATGACCTCTAACAACATGCACAAAAAAATAGAAAAAAAAAATAAATTTGCTTAACTATAAACAATGACCTTCAAAGTGCAAAGCCTAGATCACAATTGGTTGCATGGACTTTATTTTTGGGACTTAAATGCTTACCTGTATTGCTAGTTATGCTGTGATATTCAGATGAACGGGAATCCTGGTTGCAAATCCCAAAAAAAAATTATTAAAAAATATTCTCAGACATTTATTTGAATACACTGCAAAGGAATATTTAGAGATAAATTCTCTGATATCCGAGCCATCTCATACCAGGTTGACTGGTTGACATTACTGACAGGTGTATACAGGAAATTTTAACTGGTTGCCTTTGAAATTTTAAATGTCAGTTTATAACTTATTTTAAATTATAATTATTAATCATACCAGTTATTATAAGACCGGAATATTTGTCTTTACTTTGTTTGAGTTTGAACTTGTTGAGAAAATTGACATAATAACATACACAACATGACAGTTTAATAAATATCGGTTCACATTGCATAACGTTGAATTAAGATTCTTAATTGTATTTAGACGAGAGACCAAACGCGCTGTNCTAAAATCTAGCCGTCCTGGGAGTAACTTGGTAGGGGTGTTATATGATTACCATTGAGATACAGATTAAATATTTTCACAGAAAAAAAACATTTATTTGAAAGGAAGGGAAACGTTACATATTGCCAAGAAATATGTTAAAGGGACATTACTATGTTACACTGAATACTAGATCCCATAAGAGTTGTCTCTACTGTTAATCGTGTGTTTATATGATTATGCTTCATAGTTTGTTTTAAACTTGTAGCTTGGGTATGAATGAATAAACATGTAGCCACATACGCCTTACGTTATGTTAATAACACCGGCCAGATTACAACAATTTGTAGCATTTCGCTCCTTAAAGGGACTGTCAACCTCGAATGACGAAAAAAGAAAAGTTCTACAATACCGTATTTTACAATTATTAGTTTATAATGATTAAAATATCACGACTGGTATATAACATTACTTCAAAAAGTTCATTTTTTCAGTATATTCGGTATTGCAATGTGAAATCGAAAGTACATTGCGAAAATAGTTGACATAACGATATACGCACTATAAATGACGCAAGTAGATTGATCATTTTCTAATCAATATAAACTAATACTTGTAAAAATACGGTATTTGAGAACTTTTCTTTTTTTTCGTCATTCGTAGTTGACAGTCCCTTAAATTTAAAGTGTTCTTCTTTTTTAATATGTGACAAAACAATGGGTACCCGGTAATCGTCAATTCGACAACCATATAACAAGTCCATTTAAACCTGTTTTAGATACAAGAAGTATTGTCAAATTCAAAATCGTTATGCATTGTGGCAAAAACTCAAAGACAAATAGCCAGAAACATTACCTACTATTTTCTGAAATAGGCGACAGCTTCATGGACACATGTTTGAAGTTTCAAGACCATGCTTTTAACAGTTATTTAGGAAGTAAATAGCAACACTTATCAATAGTTTGATAAGCTGAAACATAATTATGTCAAATATATACTGTTTTGAGATAAGAGCCGACATGATCTTTATTTTATTTTTGATGACGTACAATCTATTAACAATTAATTGAAGTTGCTTTGGAAACCATGGGTCAGGAAGTTTAAATCGAAAATGGGCATTTAATCTGTCAAAAGTAAGTGCTTGGTAAAGAAATCAAATAATTAGTTGTAATTTATGATAGTGCACTTGCGTTCAAATCGAAAATATTCGAATAGTTGAGTTATCCTCACCTTCACCATTGAGCTAGCGACACGGATGTGTCGTCTCCATGAGTGGTCATGTGTGGCCATTTTTTTTTATAATTCTCTGATAAATGATGAAGTTACAGTTTGGATAATATTTCGGGACGAATGAACTTGCGTGCGTGTGGACGTGCTTTACCTACTGCACCAGCTTTCATTATATGGGCAATTACTTTTCATCAGACAGTAGGGGTAAATCCTTATTATCGACCGGTATAGAAATGACATTTTATGGACAAGTTTTATAAAAAATTACACGAATAATTTTATTTTTGCATGTTGTATAAACACATCTTAGCAACTGCTGGTCCAGTACAAGGATTGTGTTGCTGTTATATTTCCCCACAATTATTTCAGCCTCTAGGCTGATATTGCAGAGAGTTGAGACTCCGTCATTCAGAGTAGCCAGCTTTTTCTTTCCCTCTGCATCCACCTGTACAATAGTGTTGTACAATAGCGTACACTATAGCCTTGGATGTGTATTCACAAACCAGGATCTGTCCTGCAGGTTTCACGAGTACAAATTGTTTCAGATTTGCAAATTTCCATTGTAGTTATGATATCTGCGAGGAAACAGTAATACTGAACATTTACCATGCTCTAAAATATCCATTATATTCATCTGTTGATGATTCGAAAACCTGAAAATTATAAAGCGTTAACAACGCAAAACATTGGATAATTTGTAGTTCTGTTGTGTTATATTTTGAGACATAACGAGGACTGCTATTAAAATGTAGATAATGCACCACTCACTTTATGAGCACCACTGGCCGAGTGGTTTAAGTGCTAGACTTATACTCCAATGGTTAGTGGTTTCTAGCCCAGTTGATGATTACTTTTTTTTCCATTTAAGGCCAGTGTGAGGAGCAGGTGTAGATGGTGGCTGGTAACAAAGAGTTGAGCCTCGCGGTGTGAGAAGGTGTTTCATGAATGTCCGTGGAGTGTCGTCCCAGATTAGCCTGTACAGTCTGTATGTATGACAATCCCGTGGAGTGTCGTCCCAGATTAGCCTGTACAGTCTGCATGTATGACAATCCCGTGGAGTGTAGTCCCAGTTTAGCTTGTACAGTCTGTATGTATGACAATCCCGTGGAGTGTCGTCCCAGATTAGCCTGTACAGTCTGTATGTATGGAGTGTCGTCCCAGATTAGCCTGTACAGTCTGTATGTATGGAGTGTCGTCCCTCGTCTAACTT
>VMBQ01005185.1:0-66041 GCA_007657795.1 Dreissena rostriformis
GCGCGACGCTTTATCTAGTGGACAGTCCCTTTAACACATATTGGAGGTACCACATTGGCTGCTATGAAGCCATATGGGAGATAACACAACGATGAGTTCGAGGATGTTATTGCATACAAACTGACTTGATTTTTGTCTAGGTTCGACACGTAGAAATCGGATCGATCTTTTTAAAAACTACGTTTTGTTATGCATTACGTTGTTGTACTTACAGGGAATAGTTGGGGTTGCAATAGCACTACTTGCTGTGTTGGTTGCGGATCGGGTCAGGAGAATTTCTGGAATTGCGCAGACATAAGAATCGTGGACTCTGGAAGCAATAAAACAACACCACCAACAACAACAGAACCAGCAGCAACAACTACCTTCGCGGCTTCAACCACAACGGAATCAGCATCATCTTCATCACCAACCACAACTTCTCCCGCCAGTTCGTCAGCATCATCTTCAACGACAACAACAACACCAGCATCAGAAACAACGACAACCACACTACCAGAAATAACCACTTCTACCACCACGGTCGCAGCAGAACCATCAGCAACAACAAGAACAACAACAGTGCCCCCGTCCTCAACTACAACTTCCAAAAGAAATTTGCAATGTAAAGCAATTAGCGCATGGTATAAAAACAGTGCAATGGATGCTTGGTGCGCAACCATCTGCGCCGCCGGATATTGCCCGTCCACTCACTGCTCATGCACTGGAGTGACTCCCGTTTGCGCATGCGTAGGAGTTCCGCCGTTTAATGTTCCTGGTATGGACGAGTGGTGTTGTAACAATTGCGCGCTTGGGTATTGTCCATCCACCCATTGTATTTGTTGAAATTATCATGGAAAGTTTATAACTCTGTTTTCTGCGATAACATTTGTCAAAAGAAATTTCCCCAAATTATAAAATAACAATTTACATTTTGAAAATTCGATTTTTTTTAAAGAATTTCAAACGTCTGCATTAATTGCCGACCTTTATCAAATGTAAGTTAAAATAAGATGGAGAATGGATACAAGATTTGTCTTGGCAGGATTGTTTTCTTAAATCTTTTAGATAGGTCATTAAAAAAAAAATGTTCCGTAGTATGCTAATACTTATACTCAACCACCGTGCAATATTATAAGTGTGTATTATAGAGGATGTAATTTAGCAGTGTATGTGGTTTTATGTGCGTATACCGTGTTTTGATATCTTCAAAAAGTAAAAGATGGTTATCCAAGGTTTTGCGTCAGAAACCAAAGATGGCAGTCACACACACACAATATGGTGGCCAAAGTCCAAGATGCTCGTCCAAAATCAAAACGGTCGCCAATCATCAACTATGGCTATATCGGACTGAAATGTATTTAAGGGTCGAATTTTTTTTGTAACACATTTTGCATGGACTGTTATCAATATGGTAAAACAAAAGCAGACATGGAAAGAGTTGATTTTTTATTTAAAAAATTTGAATCTCTGTGAACTGTTTACGAAATTATGTGTCATGTCAATTTATATGTGTATGCAGATATTAACAAAATTGAAATAAACAAGATTATTTGTGACATGTGTGCAAACACATTCCATTTTTTTCTCAAAACTGCACTCATGCGGAAAAAAAATAAAAACATTACAGGTGTGCAAGGTCACGTCATTCTGTTTGATATAATTAAATTAATCGTTTTCGGCTCAGGCACTACGTAAAGTGTCCCGGGTACTCTTAAGTATACAACAAAGTATCAGAGGAACTGAAAATATCTTAAAAAGTATACCAGAGAATGGCCGGGTGCCTCAAAACGTATTTTCCGTACCCGGGGTACATTATAGTATTATTAAGAGTACCAGGAGTACTTTTAATTAATACCTGAGCCGACAAAGACCAATTGAGCGTTTATATTTTTGTGAAGTTTCATCACTCAAATCAGCATTGACAGAACACGGGACAGAAATTTGTAAATGTAATTTGTTTTTGCTTTAAGGTCATAACTTCGGTGATGTAATAACAAACAAAATGAACCCGGTGGCGAAAGTTCACATGCTTATTAATATGTTTGTAAAGCATTATTACTGTGACAGTGTGGGAAATAAAACCGACCTACGGATGTACCAATTGACGGAAAAGGGCAAATCTATATGCCCTTCCCCCACCACTATTAAAGTTGGGGCTTAACAAGTGTGTCCCCATGTGAAAATAGTTTACATATAAATGTGCGTCCAAATATCTGCTACATTGCACTTTGAGTTGCGTTAGCACTTCCGTTACTTCCGGTTAGACTATGGACGCTCCGTTTAAAAAAAATAATCAGGGTACCGAACGCTTTCGAACGACGAGTAAGTCGTTTATGGTTGTAGAGTGGGCTCGAACATGTGACTGGGTCACCAACATAGTACGTTTCTATTGAACCAAATTGCTAGTATTGTATTATGACTTGCGATGTGTGTGCTTTATTTTTATCGAAAAGCCCGTGATAGACGTATCATGTTATTTGCTAGAATGTTCAAAATCCCACTAATCTGGTGGTTCAAACGAAGCTGGTCCATTTAAAATTCTTCCAAAACCACTGACCATACCGTGATTATTTGCATGTAACTACAGTTGGCGCATTAAATGAGTAAGCGATTCTTACGGAAATGACACATTGCACTAGTTAACCCACTCTAATATATTGGTCATATAAAAAACTGTATGTAATAAATATGACGCGCATTTGTATAAGTGTGAATAATGTGGGAATGGTCAAACAAAAACAGAGCGAGGAATACGCCTTTTATGCGTGATCAAATATAATAATCATTTTTCTCGCATTTTATGCAGAAGTCTAATGTATATTTTGTGAAAAATAAAGATAAACAAAGCCTTGAATGTTAAGTCTTTCAATCAGGGTAATTGTAATTGGTAATAGTACAAATGTATAATAAAAAACGACGAGGCATAAAAACTGAAATTTCACCTTTTTTGACTCGACGCTTACTACAGGCACAATATAAATATCACAAGAAAAACTACAAAATCAGGACTGAACTTAGATGCTGTAACAATTCAAAAAGGGAAAAGACCCATTCAGAATATTAAGATATTTATTTACTGATATTTAGTACAAATATACTGAATATTTAGTACAACACGCCTTTCGAACTAAATATTTATAACAAATTATACTTCAAACTGAATTTTTGTACAAACGCTAGTCAACAAGAATAATACTTCTTCTGTCATCATAAGGATATTGCGCGACATTGTGCGGATAGAAACATATTTAAAAACGCTTACCAGGTGAGACCACTGTAATTAGTTTATCTTTTGAAAAAATATCAAATTTATCTCCCCTTTCGTCTAATTTTGAAAGAGACTTATCTGAATTAAAGTTTATATTTGGAAAACCTCCCCATCGTTAATAATTATTTTACATCGGAATGGAAATTTTGCAATATATCATTATTTCTTTTTAACAAACGGCCTTAGTGTTGTGTTTGCCAATAATTAGAAGTATATTTAATATTTTGCGTACATTTTCCAAAAGCCCAATTTTAAAAACGCGACCAGGAATTCCTTATTTTTGGAAATGATCCAATCCATGAGACAATTAATGTATATAAGAACACGAAAAAATTTGGTTAAAGAAACAAATATTTCACGTTAGAAAAACGTTGAACACGCTGCTAGATATATTAAGTAGATAGTACGAGAACAATTCTATTTCTGACTAAAGTCTCGTTTGCAGTTTTCGCNGTAAGAATCTATACTTGGCATAATTCATGTAACATCGATAGTTCTTAGTACAGATTAGAATAAGTATATCCCGTAATGAAAACACAGCATCGTGGTATATATCCCAACGCTGATATTGATAATCACTAGATAACTGTGTTCACAGGGACAGGTCAGTACTATCAGAGGCAAGGCACTACGTTTGTTCTGACTAAATGCAAGTTGTTTCAGTTATAATTAATCACACAATACGTTAATGAATATATATAAACTGTTAGAATGCGCATTTGCACATAACTTTAATTTGTGGTGAATGTGCTCAATTTGTATTCGAACATCTTAAATGCTTCATTTGTCAACGTCAATACACGCATCCATTGTGTAGCTATTGGCATTTCCAAGGAACTTGATAGCAATCGGTCGTCCTACATTGCGGTCATTTAAATATCATATTATTAACTCTCAGTCAATCATACTGGTTGTGAATTTCTGAAAAATTTCGTTTTTTTAAGTTCGGATTGTTTTGACTTGCATGTGTAACAAGTTATGTACAAGTTGTAAGCGTGTATGTCATTTATACCAAACTGAGGCGGCACTGTGTGACACAGGTCTGACACATCTAAACTGACAACCGCTTGATTTATTTTACGCTCACATTCATTCCAATAAAAGGACTCTAATACGATTGACTGTAAGACAGAAAAAAAAAGAGAAAACCTGACACCATTGTGTTAAGAAACATTCAGAACGTAAGTATCAAATTCAAACTATATCATATCAATGTATAATAAACTGCATAAACTTTCGTATCTGACCAGATTGTCAGTGGTATATTGACTGGGTGAAACATAAAAAGTGTACCTCCGATAGTTGGTAAGTGATTACTTAAACATTAGAGAGATCACTTGTGAGCCTGCAATAATGTCTAGAAGAAGTCGTGTAGTATTGTCAATTGACTTTCTCAATACAGATACAGGATTCTCCGTTTAAAACTGTATTAATACAATATTGTCTAGCCGTATGCTTAACTGGAATACATACAAATGCGTATCTATTCTACCAAATGTCAAAATAGTGATACGATTATGTCTAAGTCGCTTATTGCAACAGCAAACATAGCAATTGATATATTAAGATTTCCCTTCTTATCAACCTTCCAAAACGTGTTTCTAATTCAACTGGTAATCACATTTGTATTGCGAAATAATTCGTCTGCTTTGCTCACGCGTTGATATATTATAAATCAGCCTGTTATAGTTTTCACTTGCTCATATACAGATTGGTACTTGTCTGGGATGACACAGGAGGATATTCGATAAAGATATTTATCACCATGAACAATTGTGATTGTCGAACTCGCATGTGATTTACGACTAGAAAGAAACAGTTTCTTATCTTCTTTGAAAAACCGCCCATGTATAAATACAAACACAAAGCAGTCTGCAGTTTTCCACACGTTTATTTATACCCATATTCTGTACAGAATATAGAGAATACTATGTTAGTCTGATTGTGAACTTGAATTTATCTCACGAGTTGAAGAAAGGCTTACACGGCGAGGCTTGAGAGCCTTGTAAGCCTTTCTGAGACGAGTGGGATAAATTCAAGTTCAAAATCACACGAACATAGTATTATATTTATCATAAACTTTTTTATATCTAATTTATTCCTGATTCAATCACAATAGTTGTCATTTATTTCTAAAATAAAATCAAACAAAGATTTAATTAGCTGAATCTAACATCGCGTAGTAATATTAATTGTGATCTTTCCCGTTTACGGAACTCAAAATAGTCCTTAAGAATTCCACGGAAAATACTAGTTACGAGACAAAATATCGCTATATGCCTCGATTCGAATTTAATCAACGTTCCAAATGTAACACACTCAAGTAAAACACAGACGCTTTTTTCAAACAACAACTCTTGTTTCACCAGTGTAAAATACCAAAAACAAAAATGGCTGCCGTTTTGAAATTTACAAAATGTGTAGACCCCTACGTGAAGCATGATTCAGCATTTATTCCCGCCGATATTGTTAATTTTAGTCTACAAACAACTCTTCTTTTTACACACTTTTTACTAATTGACATAAACAAGCAAAACAACATGTACTGGTTCTTGTTCTACTCACCGAGGTTGTGTTATAACCATGTTTTTTTCAAGTTTAATTCGCTTCCATGACGAGTTAAAATTCTTCACACATTTCTTCATCGCCATCCACCTGTTCCATTTTAAAACACTTGATGTAAACAGATAATTATATGTGGATAGACATTCTTTGATCGACTGACATCGGAACGAGTTATTCATCAAAACAATTACCCTTTTAATTCAACCTCGATTTCCTTTTACAAGTTAAAGAACAATTCACAATGACACTTTTCTTAAATTTAATCCATCAATTGTTCAACAAGACATCTCGTTATTCGAGTACATTCGACATTTTAACAAAATCCAAAGTGCAGGCTNCACACACACACACACACACACACACGCGCGCGCTCTCGTAAACTCAATAAACGACTGCGTACCAAATTAAAAATGACCTGAATGACGTAATCAAGTGATTCGTCAGCTGTGTCGTAAAATAAAATCTTTAATTCAAACAGTTACGCAATCGGTTTAGCTCTTTAGCGTCGCGGTTAGAGTGTCTGGTTACCACGCGGGAGACCCTAGTTAAATCCCCCGTCGGATCCAAAAAACAATCTTTAGCTAAACAAATTTAAAAGAAACAGTGCATTGGATTGATAACTTACGGCTTTTATTTATAAACGGTTTATTTATTTTAACAAAAATAAACATAAATTTCAATTATAAATCCAAATTAAAGAACAAATGAACGAGGAGTGAAAAGGCAAAAAAAGTAGTCCATATATGTGTGAGATAAAGGGTGTGGGATAGACCTTATCTTTTCTGTATGGATCGTATTTTGTTATACAAAATCATTTAGCTCTAGGATAAAAATGACACATTATTTAAAAGTTGTATCTGTCATTTTAAGATGGATAATGATAACTTCGTGAAATTCATTTCCCAACGAAATTCAAAAGCGATTGTAAATTAACTCTACTACAATAAGGCATGTTTTTCTTCATACCAGTACAGGAAGGACTTATTAAAATAAACGTGAATTTCAATTATATCTTTTTTTGCAATGTTCGCAGATGCAATGTATTACATGTATTTGTCACGCATGCCAGCTTTGCAACAACATACTTATTGCATTTAAGTGCACTAATTAAAGATAAAACATACATATATATATAATAGCGAATCACATATTACAGACGTACGTTTAAAGTATTGTGTTTAAATTTTCATTCGATACGTTAGCGGACTTCATTTATAATTTCAGACATCATACGGAAAAACAGCTTTACTTGCGGCGACGGATCATGCGTTCCTCTTGAGGTCGTATGTAATTTGAACGCAGACTGCGACGACATGGCAGATGAAACGATATGTGGTACGGAAATGTCACATCATGGACTTTGGCACATTTTTCGCGCATGATAATGTTCAGTAAGTCATTATCAAATTTAAGTTGAGTACATTAACCCTAAAATCATTGCAGATCATCTTCCACAACAGTCAATGTGCACTTTTGACAAAGGCCTGTGTGGTTGGCGGGATCTACCGAGCGATCGGTCTGAGCATTTTGATTGGACGAGACACAAAGGGCCATCATCTACTAAGGGCACAGGTCCGCCTTTTGACCACACAAACCGAACGCTTGAAGGTAAGATTTAGAAAGATATTTGCATCATTCCAACAATACTATTCTCATGACTTGACATCCCAATTATTATCTATGCGTCTTCTTCTTAATATTTGTCATTACTGGTCCATTAGCAGCACTACTTACGACATTAAGAACTAACACTAACACTGACGTCACCTGAACATCGGAGCTATGACACCATTGATCAAAATTGTAATATAAATGCCTGTATATGCATAAGTGAGCAATCGATCGAATGTACAATATGAATTCAAATGTTACTCCTACTCAAAATACGAATGTTGTCCAATAGCGGTTGCATTACATAGTTATTGAACGTGGATTAATATTCCAGTGTTCTATTAAACATCATGTTCGTTTAAGCGCGATCATTATATTCAATATGCGGGCATTTAGTACTGCTATGATTGTATTTCAGGCTATTATTTGTACATAGATTCCAGCAAATGGAACATGTTAGATCAGGCAACGCTTGAAAGTCCAGTGTTTCCATCCGTACCAAAGAATACCAGCTCAAAGTGTAAGGTAAGATGGTTTGTCGCGTTTTCTGATTCAGTTCCACACAATTTACAAATTGTGTCCAAATAGAAAATTTGGTTGCTATCGATAAATTGTGCTTAAGTGTACGTATGTATTTTCGACATGTATGAGGACAGCGACAATGGTATGCGCAATGCAATTGCGTTTATACACTCTTATGCTGCATATATACATAACAGTGTATTCTATTTGTATTCGGTGATATAATTTGAAGCACCTGACGGCTAATAAAATTCTTTATCCCAGTTCAGAAGCTTTGATACGAATTATTAAATTTTATTATGTGCTACCTTTGCTGTCGCAAACATGTATGTACGAAACATGCGATATTAAAGAAACATATTTTAGTTCCGATTTTACTACCACATGATGGGACGAACCGTTGGCGAACTGACAGTGAAACTGTTGGACTTATGTTCACCTGAAGTTCACAACAGAATACCAACACGTGTATGGCACAAAGAAGGTCAACAAGGAAAGAATTGGATATATGCAGAAGTGCCCATTACAAATATGACTTCAAGGTAATCGAAAAGGTTTTTATTTTACCAAAGGTTCAACACCACTTATTGTCATAAAACTATGGAATTTAAAGTTTATTGAATATAATCAAAGTAGTAATATTTTGACATATGGTCGACTATTAGGAGTACGATTATGAACAAAAACATTTAAACCCGAAAATATATATATTATCTTCAAACATATACTGTATCTAATAAGTATAGTAACATTTAGCCACTGGCATTGGCAAGATGGCCCACCTTTATTTGACATTGTTTATGTAACTTTTTATTGTAAACATGTACGTTCAAGAAACTTATGGGGAAATATACGTCGTAGATTTTGTATATATTTTTCATTTGATATTGTTTACGTCATTGTTATATTTATCTATGTTTGGAATACGTATGAGGAGAAACTTTTAATTTACATGGTTGTTTATTTGTTTCATGTTTTAATTCAAAACAGAACATGAATAGCTGTTTGTCCTTTGTATACGTGTCTGTATATAGGTATGCACACATGTCCTGTTACACATGGTTACACATGTATGATATATAATATATTGTAATTGTTAGGTACGCAGTTCGCATATCAGGAACTGGTGGTCTTCACAATCAAGGTGATATTGCCATAGACGACTTATCGTTTAGCCCCGGATGCTTTGGTAATGTTTGTGTTATCTTAAACTAACGTTAGTGGTGCATGCCGTTTCACGACTCAGTGTTGTTTTTCGATTTTAAAACAATATATATATAATATATCTCGCTTTGTGTTTTGATGTTATATATTTCATTAGATGTCAATTTATGACATATTTCATATTTGAAATACTCAACGTTTCAATGTGTATATATTGAATTCATACAAATGGTAAAATTTGATAATAATAATAACATAATATTGATCTGCAATCAAATTGGGTTTAAATTATATTGATGTATACACAAACCAAAGTGCATTTACTGTACGCTGTATACGATTTAAAGAGCGATGTCATAAAATGTGATTTACATTTTCATTTTTAGGCATTGATTTCCAATCCGATCCTGTCAAAGAGAAATATCGTGAAATAATTACTATCCAGGAATTTACTAAAGATGTTAAATTCTACTGTCATATTCCAAAAGGTAATAGTACTAAACGGTCTAGTTAAATAATGCTTGCTAACTATTAACATACATAAGACATACAAGATTGCTTAATTATAAGCTCCTTATTGTCAAATAAGACATCAAAACAAAACGCACCACGACTTTAGGTTAGTTGAAGGAATATGTTGATTTTGTTAAACGTCTGTGTGTTACGTGAGCTAAGCTAAATCCATTCCACTAACAATATGTTTAATTTCACACAATAACAATTTCTCGCTAATGATATGTTTATGAAGTAAGTGATCCGTTTGGTCAGTGTTCATACATATTACTTGTGTGCACCGATATACAAATCTTGTCAATACACGATGTGTTCTCAGCAGTAAGTTTCGAAAAAAAAATTAATGCAAAATACAAACAATGACGTGCTTTGATGTCATGCTTATTACAAAAACAAAACAATCATAATTATGTAAAAGTATTGTCTGTGAATGCTTGCATCCGAAATAGAAACAACAATTATAACAAACTCAAGCGCGCCAGTAAACAAATTGGCGTATCGTGGTGTTTTGTAAAATATGAGCCGCGTTCTAAGAAAACGGGACTTAATTCTTGTGCGTTAAGTACCGTCCCAGATTAGCCTTTGCAGTCGTTCGCGCAGGCTAATCAGGGACGACATTTTCAGTTGATTTTCAGTTTATTTATTTTTATATCTGGGACGATAGTTTACACACATGCCCGCCCTTAGACCGGTTTTTCCAGAGCGCGGCTCATATGTATTCTCACTTCAATCAAATAGCTAATTATGTGGTGTTTTATTGTTTGCTGCCTTTTTTCAGACAATCCTCAATCTGGTGCCAAGGCCCCTTATGAGACTTCCACACCGTTATCGAATGCTACACAAGGCAAACTAAAAGGCACTATTTTCATTGTCCTCGCTTTAAGAACTACCAAATGTTTTGTTTTGCAAATGACATCTTAAGACATACTAAACTCCACCGAAATACCGCGAATCAGTTCTTATTATGAAAGTGCATGTCGTTTACTTCAATGAAAAGTATTGCGTTTTTAAGAAAAACATTAAATAACAAATTCGAAATTGTTCGATGCGAATGACATATAAACTATCAAAGCTTGGTACGAACTTAATATAAGTACTTCATTTTCCCAAGAGGGATCACAGGCTATCGCGTGTATAGAATCTATTTGATAAAGTAGTATCGTGTAAGTTATATTTTTGTACTAATTACAATGCCTTTTTGTGCTTTTTGTTCATTGTGTGTTAATGAAAAACACACTTCTTTAAACTATCATTGTTTCTTACTTTTGGGTAGGTGGGTTTCATTTGTGGATGGCCTATCCTTATCTAGATTTCGAACGTTGATAATATGTATACGGACAATCGAAGATATGCTTATGATGCATTCAAGTGTGTTCGATAATTAATCTCATTTTACATATAAATATTTATTAGACAATACTACAGTTACTGGGGAAACAGTGTATCTACCAGAAAATCACCATGGAACGATCGGGCCGATCTACATTGCGGTCATTACAGTGTCTGGTATCGCAATATCGTTCATTATGTGCGCGGCCTTCCTTTGTTTCTGTAAGTATTTAGATTGGCTATGTATGTCAAAGATACCATGCGTACAACCAAACCACTTAACAAATGACGATATGCACCGTATCTAGTTGGGCAACGTCCGAAGTTTTGTTTTTTGTTGATAAGTGTCTGTCAATGTTTCTGATCTGTAAATCGCAAAATCTGCTTTACTTGTTTGCTATGTTGAAGTGGTGTTAATTTTTTACATTGATTAATTATCTGTTTCATCAAATTCATATCATAAACGCTGAAAACGTAGCGTTGCCATGTGTATTGTTAAACATAAATTGCAGCAATTCGCCACAGGAAAGCACACAGTCACCAAAACGCCCATCTAGAAATGGTGGTGACCCCCTCGGATGATGACATTCCCACCAGCTCAGTCGTACAGGCTTCCAACTTTGATATGCAACTGCGTTGTGCCGTCACGGAACTCAATCCAAATTACGACTTCATTACTGCCAAATATCCTGAACAGCAGCTGAGGGAGATTCCGAGAAATAAACTGAAATTGATACGGTAAATCCACAATTAAAACATTTATAAAGTTACGTTGTGCTTAAATGAATCGTGCTTTGGGAGAAAACCATATTTTGCGTTTTCTATATTTGTTGTTTTGTTTGCAAATGATTTATTTTCAAAATGATCGTTAACATTTTTTGATTCTCTTTTACTTGCACACAATAAACAAATGATGACGTATAATTTACATATGTGTTTTTTGTAGCCTCACGCACGATTTAAAGCGACTCAATATGAGTATTTGGAAAAATAAATATGATGACAATAATTGCTTTACATTTAATATTTGGTTAATTCTTCATTGATATACGGGTTAGGAGAGATGATCAGTAATTACGCTGAAATGCTTATATCATTAAACCTCTCCGTGTATCTTCTTTTCCTATTGTATACTAAATATCATATTGCGGAAAGCATATGCAATAACAGACAGACATTTGTAAGTATACGAGCAGCCATCATTAGGGTGGTAAGCACGCTAATAATTTAAATAACAGCATGTTATTGGACATGGCCAGTAACAGTTTTTAAGATGAAAGCATTTTTTCGTCAAACATATTAAAAATTTAAAACAAATTCAAATCAATAACAATTGTGTGCTCGTTTGACAGTTTAACAGTTGTACAAACTTAGAATACGTTAAAATAAGAACATAGTCTGGTCACTTCGAAGAACCAGGCATTTAATTGAGGTGTACGTTGTCAATACTAACGGAGATAAGCAATTAACTCATACTATATAAAGACACGAAGTATATCACGAAATAAGCATTAACATATATAAATATGTTATTTTCCTCTTTTAACAATTGTGTTTTACTTTTAGACTACTTGGGCAAGGCGCCTTTGGAGAAGTATACGAAGGGACATTGAAAAATATGTGTGCTAACGTCAGCGAGTTATCAGTTGCAGTGAAAGTAAGTAACTTATTGCCATTAATCATTACCGCGTAGTTGACACTGTTTAATTATTGACCCCATAGATATTCAAAATTATTTAGTCTATTATATCCGTATGTGTTGATGTGTATCACAGTTGTCTATGCAACGAAGTGGGTTTTAGTATTTTTTATCTATATTGTAAAATATTGAAATTTACAATAACATCATACATGAAAATTGCTATTGACCTGAACGATGTATGATGAATTATATTTTACTTGTAAGCTAATTTGATATTGAATAGTCAAATAAAATATGCTATGTTTGACTCAACAAAGCCTCTTTCAGAAGTTTATGGTCAAAAGTAAAGTGTCGTCCTTCCTAATATATAATGAAAGTTTTCATCTTAAGTGACGCATTCGACGCCATTTGCAATTGAAAATAGTGCGTTCATGCTGAAAAGGTATCCGTTCTTAAACAGAAAAATAATATGTATGCCATTTGTAACAATATGCATTTTAACAAATTTAATGGCTTGATTTTTCTTGTTCTTTAAGATGCTCTTTACAAACACAATGCATTATGATAGAATTAAACATATAGTTATTCTTTTAACAATTAAACGTGTACAAGTATCTGCCCTAAATCTATTCACATCCTATATACAATATGCGTGTTTTTGTAGCAAAATGAATATGAATATAAGTTTGGTTTAAAGAACTACCCGTGTTATGTTACTTTATATATAGGATGTCATTTCACATATTCATCGATAAGAATTTCGTATCGCAAACATGATAAGAAATTGGTTTATGTTAGGTTGTAAACAATTGAAATGTTTTTATTGTGTTTTAAATCGTGTTCTACTTAGATTCTTTGAACACGAAAGAATCACTTTACTTATTTTCCAAGTTGTCAACTTAGTTAATAATCTATTTATCATTGGTTGTGAAATATGTGTCGTTTCAGACGCTGCCAGCATTGAGTACTCAACAGGCGGAATTAGATTTTATGATGGAAGCTGTCATTATAAGGTATACACTACGTCTAGCGCGATTTCTGCCATCCACCACGCATCACCGTGATTCAGCCCAGAGTGGACAATTACTATCTCACCGCGATACACCGTTGAACACGGTGATGTCGCCGTGGCAAATTGCGCTGTCAGTCTTGGCGCTATCGGGAAATTGATCTCACGGTGGACCACCGCGATCGCGGTGGACCACCACGGTCTAGGTGGTTCGCGGTGAAATACATGTGCAACAACAACATTATACAAATGTACGGTCTGAAATATCGAAATGTAAATGTTCATTCGCATTGCAGATCGTATAATGTTGTTTAATAAACTGTGTATGTACATGTATTACATGCACTTCATAATACAATCACCGAATGTTCAACTCTTTTCTCGCGTGTTTGCCCTTTTTACAGAATTATTGACATGTATTCCATCGAGCGTGAGTATAGTTTGAGATTCATGCTTCAAGTTTTGTTTCAATTGTTTCTGCATGAAGTTTCCCTTGTTGTTCTCAAAGTAAAGATGTGTTTTTGTTAACCTTCCGAAAACCATTGCTCGTTTGTGTACATATATAGCTCGCAAACAATTGCATACAAACATGTTACATGTACATGTAATTTGATATCAAACTATTTTTGTGATTTCCTTTTTCTTTTGTTACATGTTTTGGATCGAATAAATGTACATGTACAAATTCGAGACATTCGCATTAAGTATTACATTCCGCGAAATTTTAATATCATAGTCATGCGAAAAGATCAGTTGTCATGTTGGCCAGTGACTATGTGTATATCTGTTCTTTGTTCAATAACAAGTTCATTTTGAAACATACACTGTATGTACAATAACGTATAAAAAGAAATCGTAATATTATGGTCAATATTGATTTACTTATTGTGTTACAATAATGCTGTGCATTGAGTAAATACAATGTATATCAAATTTATAAAGTATCGATAAGAAGTGTTGTTAAGAAATCGCGGTGAATTTAACGAGTCATAATTTCACATTTAGCTTTTTTTAAACTGTTTTACTCTTTTATTTCAGATACGACCAAAAATATGGTTTTCGGAAAAAAAGGAACATAGTAACAACGCTGACGAGCTTTTTATTATTTATATTTTAAACATGTATTTAAATACATGTACTGATTATGTTATAAATATGTTTTTTATACATGTATATGTATGTCTATTTATTGTACATGTGCCGTATTACAATACGAGTAAAACGCTTGTTTTCTTACGAAATAATGATGGAGAATGAGATGTCTACATTCATTTACTATATCGAATAAAATGGAGAATTTGATGTCTACATGAATTTACTATATCGAATAAAATGTAGAATTTGATGTTTACATCCATTTACACATAATCTAACAGAACAGACGGTATTTGAACGCATCTTCTAACTTCTGTCGGTATTTTCTATTACAATCAAAACAAATATTCTCACTCTCGGGAAAAATGCATCATATCGAAGCACGGGCATACATCTAGCGGTGTTGGTCCGTGTTTTGTTGAATTCTCAACAGAGCATCATTAAATTTAGTGTTGACGACCATTGTCCCGATAAAAGCGCGCGAAAAATGTACATGTACTTGTATGTATAGTGTCGCGTTACCAGCATGGAAAGCGTGGGTGTATAAATTTCGCATAAAAACCTTGTAGCGCAGAGAACACTGAGATGTTTTAATTAAGGTTAAATCTAAATTTGAATTCACTTGTTGATTGGTCGTTTTCACTAAATATGTTCTCAATGCTCGCACTAGACCTGTCACTTGATTCACGCATGTTTAATGGGAATTCCCAAATCACAGAATTCATTTTGTATGTGTACATGCATAAACTGGCGGACGTTAATAAAAAAAACACATTTCTTCATATCGGTCATATGTTGGTTTTGAAAATAGAAATCGTTATTATATAGGATAATAGTGTTATCGATAGAGTTGGATCATGTAAGTATTCAGCGATCAACACATATGTTAGGGTTAACTAAAATCTTGAAATACACGTTTGGAAGCGCTGGTCTGCAATATTGAAATATACATGTCCAAGCACAATTTCCTGTATTTCACCGCGAACCACCGAGGCCGCGCTGGTCCACCGCAATCGCGGTGGTCCATCGTGAGATCGATTTCCCGAAAACGCCCGCGGTGCTCAGCCACTGTCGACGCGATCTATCATGATGGAAACACCTTCAGATCGCGGTGATTTTCCACGCTCAAGAACAAGAACAAGTCCACGGTGGGACTGTGGTGGATGGCAGAAATCGCGCTAGCGTAGTGGATATCATGATTTCCGAATTAAGAGTGGTAACACATTAGCAAAACGTAGAAAACTCTGCGTACAAATCCATAAACATATTTTAATTTCGTATCTCAGAGACATCATTGTAAGCGATAACACAACACAGAATATTGAAGATATTAATCACCGAATGCTTCGTTATTATTGACGCATTCAAAGCAATTTCGAATTATATGTATATGTATGTTAACTACTTTGTAAACACCGTTTATATCTAGATGTGTTATGAATAATGAGTATACAAACTGACATTTGCTACAGCATTATTATTTAATTTCTCTCAGCAAGTTTATGCATAAGAACGTGGTGAAGTGCCTAGGCGTTTGCTTTGAGGAACACCCAAGGTACATCATTCTAGAACTCCTAGAAGGTGGCGATCTAAAAACATTCCTCAGGGACTCTAGGCCAAAAACTGTGAGTGAACAGTTTGCGTAACTCGGTTCTCGTCAATTTACTTTTGTGAATACTTGTTAACAATTTGCGTTAAGGTCCATTATGATTTCATATCGATTAGAACTGTTGGTTAGCATTTTTGTTCTCAAAATAAGACCAATAACACAAAGAAACTTATTGTGGAAAAGTACGCATTAAAACTTTTTTTTTCGAAAACATTTTAGTAAATTGTTATTTTTACAGTTAATGTGCTAAGGTATGATTAATGATGTTGAAAGAATATTGCTATAATGTCGTTATTACTAGGAAGTATGTAGTGTATGAATCGTTAGAGTTTGACTGTATACATTAATACATTTTAATGTATTGTTACAAATCTACATGTCTTAAGCGTTACTTAAAACACTACTTTTTACGAAGTACTGTCTGATATTCTAGAAAGTTAAGATTGATAAACGAATTAATTNTACATTGCATATTTGCTAAGAAGAGACTTCATTTAAACGAAAAATGTCATAAAAGCGGAAAGTGTCGTCCCTGATTAGCCTGTGCGGACTGCACAGACTAATCTGGGACGACACTTTACGCACATGCATTATGCCCGGTTATCTCAGAACACGACTCATATGTTCTTTTCGGAATCAAGGAACCGAATAAAGATTGTTTACCAATACTAATACTTAAATAATAAAACAAAACATTATTCATAATTAAAAACAAGGCTAATTTCACATTTTCAATCGATAAATCTAAATAAATGAAATGCCTGAAATCGAAAATCAAATCGGAATCATTGGCACGGGCCTGTAGGATTTTGAAATTTACATATTCAACATATACATTATGTGGTCTCATGCCGAGTTATTTGTCACGTGTTAATGTGTTAAGAATGGACAACATCCAGACTGTAATTTGACTGGTTCTAATCATAGCTAAGATTCATGTCGTCGATACTTCTAAATACAGCGGCTACTGTTAACGCATACAAGTGGTAACCACATTGGATACTGCTAACGCATACATGAGGTAACCACATTGGCTACTGTTAACGCTACAGGTGGTAACCACATTGGCTACTGTTAACGCTACAGTTGGTAACCACATTGGATACTGTTAACGCTACAGTTGGTAACCACATTGGCTACTGTTAACGATACAGGTGGTAACCACATTGGATACTGCTAACGCATACATGAGGTAACCACATTGGCTACTGTTAACGCATACAGTTGGAAACCACATTGGCTACTGTTAACGCATACAGGTGGTAACCACATTGGATACTGCTAACGCATACATGAGGTAACCACATTGGCTACTGTTAACGCTGCAGGTGGTAACCACATTGGCTACTGTTAACGCTACAGTTGGTAACCACATTGGCTACTGTTAACGCATACAGGTGGTAACCACATTGGCTACTGTTAACGCATACAGGCGGTAACGACATTGGCTACTGTTAACGCATACAGGTGGTAACCACATTGGATTCTGTTAACGCAAAACAGGTGGTAACCACATTGGCAACTGTTAACGCATACAGGTGGTAACCACATTGGCTAATGTTAACGCTACAGGTGGTAACCACATTTGCTACTGTTAACGCATACAGGTGGTAACCACATTGGCTACTGTTAACGNATTGTATTTGTATATATGTATATGATTGTCTTTGCCATAAGTTTTATGTATTTGAAAATGGCCAAAGGCAAATATTTTGCCGATTGCTAATAAACTGAAACTGAAACTGAAACTTTATTTCATGGTCAAACAAGTATATGACTTGACCATAAAAAAACGATAAAATGATGTTTTGGTCACCACATTGTTCAGCATATAGTAACAACAAGACCTTAAAATTATCGGACGGCGCCACATACTGACCTGATAGACACCTGTTTAATTAACACTTGTTTAAACATCAATGTGTTTTTTAATGAAAGAGTAGATGTTCAATTGTGGAGAAGATATCAATGACTTGTTGATAAATGTTCTTTACCGTCTAAATAAATGTTGGTTCATAACATATGGAGCAGTTTTTGATATACATTAATACTATGATATACTTGTAGCAAACAATCTGGGGGGAAAGTTAAGACATACGTTATTTCCTGTTACACATATGATATAACCATCCAATACTTTTGGTGAACATAACCTCTAATTAAATACGCACTAAAATAGTAACAACCGGTCTATAGATTGCCAATTGTGTTTACAATTTATTAGCAAAGAGATTGTTTTAACGTCGTTATTTAAAATGTGTTATTCATTCTCTCTAAATATTTGTTTCAAGGATGACGAGGTGTTGAATGCTCCCGTTGGACTGTGTCACTTTGCCATGGCGGAAAGTTTCAAGGACGCTTCAACGTTGGCAAAGTCGTCTTCATACGACGCGGAAATGCCAGAGAGCGATATTACACTCGATTCTCCTTCCCCATCATCTGCAGCGGAGTTCAGGCCTCATTTTGAGTCGCAAAGTCGTGAACCGTTGTTACTGGCTTCCCCAGACCAATAGGATATGCGCCACATTTTTTAAAGGCGAATTTGGAACTTGATAGGTGTGAATTGACGTTCACGTTATACGTTTTTGAGACATTAAATGGCGCTTCGTGATATCCAGCGTAAGCAGTATTAATGAAGTTGATGTAAAAACAATGGCGCGAATATGCTTTATGGACTTATTTTATATTCGGTGATAAAACAGTAAATTATAATTTTAAGAGCAATACATCTTCTACCTTCCACAGCTGAACAGGTGACACGTTATACGGCAAAGACATACCACATCGATCGCAGGTTTGCTTTTAATGTTGCGACTGTGACCAAACAAATATAAACATACGTATGTACTGTAAGAAGTGCCAGGGGTTGAGAGAAAAGTCTTGGGCTATCCCATTTCAATCAGATGAAATGGTTTACAACGCAGTCTTGCACAATAGGAAGACCATCGCTTTTGTCGAAGCAACTGGAGTTAATGTGAGACAAAGTACGAGTACATGGACACATAACTAGGGCAATGCAACTGGTCGCCATTTAAGTTCTTAAGTAAGAACTGCCACGCTTAAGTCATGTGTGCATGGACTGTTGCGAAGCATTTGCACAGTGATAATGCACGCATGGATTCAACGGGATATGCTTTCTTTCATTTTTTAATTTAATATTTGCAGAAGAAATGTGTATCAAAAAAGGCCAAGCGGTTGTATAGCATCAACTCTGTTGTATGTCATTGCGGGTTAATATTGCGACCAAATAACTTTATAAATAAATAATGTATGTTTTTGTTTCAAAACATAGGAGCTCAAAATCCTTGTGCCATGATTAAAATAACACACGATGCAATTGTGTTACTTGTTGAACATTCCTGTACTATTATATCATAAAGCGTTAAATGTTTTTTATTATATTATAAGTTTGTATATTGCTTTGGCCGGTGCATGTATACGCATACATTTATGAGTATAGATATATCATACTCGTATCATATGTAAATGTAAATTATTGCAATAACATTGATTGGCTACCACATTGCAAGTGGCTATTCGACGTTAACATTTTAATCTTGAAAACTATGAGTTTGATCCCTGTTTCATTTATTATTAAATACACACAAGTTTGTCTTTTCTCTCTATCTTTTTATTTGAAATTATGATTGAATTTCTCATAAATTTCCATTTGTATATTTCATTAAGTTTGTTATTTGAAACATATTTTCTTTGTTGTCATTTATAATTTTGCATGTGTTAAAATTGTTAATTGTTGGTAGTTGTGATGTTTGTTGAATTGACCATAATAAAGTGGTTTTGTTTCCCGTGCTTGTTATTGTTCATACATCGTTTGTCTGTAACATGCATCCGACAAATGAATTAACGATTGAATTCAATAGCAACGTTTTACACGTAATAATAAAACAAATGGCACCTATGTTTATTTTAGGAAATAGTGATATAGAGATGGTATAAACTAATAAAAAAACAGTATGTCGTTATTCGATTTAAATTAATTTGTTTTATAATATTTGCGACAGTAACATTCGCTACAGATAAGTGGCTGCTGTGTTGCACCCCATTAGTTCCAAAATACTCATTCAACTTGCTGAAATATAATACAACAAATATGTACTAAAGATTACGACTAAACGATCAACAGTTTATTCATTTTTATAAAATCACGAACCGATTCAAGAGGATTGAGTTTAAAATATCGTTTATCGACTATGACGAGTATGTATCATTTTTATGTAAATAAAAAACATGCATACGTTTTAAACTTCAAAGTAAAAAGGCTCCTTCCTACTTTAATCATGCATGGAATTTATTTTATTGTTTTCATGATACAAGTTAACACAACGAACACGTTTGAGCAATTACATTGGCGAAGAAGTTCATGAAATTAATTGAAAGAGCGCAGTAATTGCTGAGTTCCAATCGTCGAAAGCAACGTGTTAAAAAGAAAAGGCGTTTATCGTAAGGTCGTTGAAAAAACAATCAATAAAGCTTATTAATTATGCACGATTAGGCTGAGATCGATGATTAGATATGTTCTTTTTTCTATGTGAGATGCAAAGTAGTTAAAGGTCAATCCTTGACAATATTAATTTACAGACTGCTGCTCCGTACTATTTCAGACCGAGTCGGCATTTTTGGTTGACCGATTATCAATAATATCTCATTACTCGCTTGCACGACGTAAAACCATGTATGTTTGTGTACGTGACATGCACGATATCAAAATACAACAATTCATTCAGTTAAAATACGCTTAATTTAATCGAAATCTAAGTTTATATTTTTATTCTTCAAATTTAAAACGAATTAACATATATTTCTTTGCCACATATTTTGTCATTAATTGTTTAGATGTGAAGTTCACAGATGGAAGCTTAATACTAATCATGACCAATACATATAAAGCAAGTGTTGTTTATTTTATGGTAAATAATAAATCGAAATGTGAACTCCAGCAACACACCAATTAACCAGGCCTTATGTGGATATGGACATTGACATTGACCGGCTTGACTTAGACTTATTCAAAAGGTCTACATTCTTGGTCCCAACATGCCGCGCTTCGTTATACACCAACACCGCTCACTACAACGTTTCGATACTTGCATTGATGTTCTCTGTGAACAGTCTCAACACACCCACATCATCCTTGAAATTAAACAATTTTTGGACTTGGTCGACGAATCAATACTGAAACGTCATCCACTGTGTTTTGTTCAGATAATTTGTATGATGTCAGTCTTTGTACGACAACAACCAACATTGAACGACGGATTGCCAATAAACTATGTTATGTTATGTTATGTGTTAATTGGTCTTAATATTACAATAGATTGTATATAATTACATAAGAACTATTAATATATCAAAATATATAATGAGAGTGTGTATTATTTTTATGTAAATAATAAACAATTCACAATTTACAATATAATTATATGTAACGTACACTTCATTATGGTGCTTTACATTAATATACGTAAAACAGTGGATTCTTAATAATAATGAAGCTTTGTCTTCTCCGTTTGGTAAATGACACATCGCACAATGATAAGTAAACAAAAATTGATTTTGAAATATCAGCAAAATTTAAATGTAAATAGTAAAACGGCTTGTTTTTGTTTTGTTTTTTTTTGTTTAGTTTTTTTTCAAAAATACATTATTTCTATGTAAACTCTACTTAAAATTATAAAAAATATTCTTTCATACTATGAGATGGATATTTCATATCGAATGACTATGCTTAAATCAACTGCTTTATAAAAAGTGTAAAATCGTTCCTGGTCGACCACTTTTGTTCAACATGGAACAACATGAGTGTGGTTGACTCGGTTTCCATGGCATCAGGAAAATAACACTGTTAAGGTTTTAATAATTGTTCTTTCAATACAATGCAGTTTAACCGAGCGTTCACATCATTTTTATAAATCAAAAACTAGGGATGGCAACGGTTATTCGGTTAACCGGTTATCCGTTTCTTAAGGAGGTTAACCGGTTACAAAATTAATATTCGGTTACTCTGGCAGAAAACATAATTTTTGGTTGAACGCAATAAATGCTCATATCGTTAGTTTTGTTTTACTTCATTTCACTGTATTGGCGTATCCGCTTATCTAATCGCAAATTATCAACTTACCACACCGTGATGCCCCCTGGCGATTAGAGTTGTAAACCATCGGGTTGCAGCAGATAAATGAGCAGGCATACGAGCAATTAGCACCTACGCTGCAGTGTGTTTGTTTAGCACGTTGGATTCTGTTGTGTTTCAATTATTCACATATTATTAAATTAAAATTATAAACCGACTGAAAATGAATAGAAAATATTATATATAAAATATTTAAAATGAACAGTTTTGGTTGTTTTTTGATGTTTGGTGTCGTTTTTTGCATTAACACATGACATGTCACAATTTATAAGTGCCTTGAAGTATGCCATTGCGTTGACTACCATTGCTTGATACAATCAATAAAGCTGGACACTGTGATCGGCCCCGATCACTGTTGTTTTAACAGACAGACAGACAGACAGACAGTTTATTCAGACTTATACAAAGTACATCGTCTTCATACTTACATATACACGTTTAATTCTGTCACGTAAATAGGTATAACAACAAAATATTATATAACATAGAAATAGTCATGTAAGAGTACAAATACAAATAAACACAATCAATTGCAAGAACACCTAGGTTCTGACAAAGCGGTACTGAAATTTATTAAACAGTATCATTAAGAATCGTATTTCTTATAACAAAAGCTTCTTTGATATATTTACATAAATTAGAAATTACTGTTTTGTTACGTGAAACTAACAAATTGTGAGATTAATACACAAATGGGTTGATGTAAAATATACGGTTAATATATCGTTTTCTTAAATCAGTGAAACAGCGGCATATACATATAAAATTATATTCATCTTCTAAATCAAGATCATTACAACATAAACAATAACGTTCATTCCGTGGTATGTTATTCTGAGCGTATCTGCAAGTTTGGATCCTCAACGGGTGTGCAGACACTCTTAATCTTACAAAAAATAAGCGCAGACGTCTAGGAAGTAAGTCTAAATATTCTTCATATACCAAAGAGGTTTTTAAAACTGTATACATATCTAATACATAACTGTTATTCATTTTACTATACCACTCCTGTTTAAAAGTATATACAAGTCTTCATTTGAACTCGCTTATAAAGCTATAAACGTGTACAACGTTTGGATTTTCAAAAACATATCCAAATCCAAAATTATTTAACATATTCTTGACATTTGAGACCCAATTAGTATAACCTCTATTACAATCGTTTAAAGCTTGTTTGTAAACGATTTGCATTATGATATTTTCATTGTTAATAATTTTAAACCAGTATTTTATAATTTTAACGAACCTGTTTACATATAATGGATATCTACCTAATTCTCCATAAACAGCTACATTACATGTATTTATTTTAACCTGTAACAATCGTTTTAACAACTATTGCAAAAACACAGGGCTGCACCATGTTTGATCTTTTGTGGAAACGAGTACATGAGTTGCTTAATGCAGCACTGTGTTGATTGCAGAGCATTATCCTTCGACTCAATATACGACATATATTAGTTATAGTTCTAAAATTTATTTCTTCAAATTTCTTAAATAAAATATATAAATCGCGAAAATAATGTATTGTTAAAAGAAATGAAATTAAGTCAGCAAATTGTATATATCGGTTGAGTGTTTCAGTTTGCCTATATATATATTACAAATAGTTTATTACCTTTATATTAACCTTCATATGTACACGTGTAATGTGATAAAATAAAAAATTACGTTAGTCAGTTTTAAAATTGTTTCAACACTTCAGACATATTTGACCTCTTGTGCATACACCCTTAATTGCTATGCATGTGTATAGCAAGTTTCGTGAATATATCTTATGAATTTCTCCCAAGGAAATGCTATATCTAGTGTATTTCTGCTATAAGTACCTTACCTTATTATTACTTAACCTTTGAACTATTGTTAAATGTCTGTCTCACAACAAACAAACCAAACAAAACTTCTGACTATGCAAATAGTTTACCCAGTCGATTTCTTACAGGCTTGTGATCAGTTCATAGTCTTTATACATATATATCTATTTTGTATATTGCCTGAAGAACAGTCATTATAACGACATACTAGAGTACGGGGAATGGGACTAGGATAATTGGTTAACTGAAAACGAGTTCGACTTGAGAGATATTGTATATATAGACGGTTTGATCATAAGGTTATTTATTGAACACTTGGACCAGGTAATANGTTTGTTCGTGCATTCAAAGTTGTTGTAATAGTATTAAATTCTCGTTATAGTTAAGCTTTATTTCGATAAAATAAGCTTGTTAACATTTGATCTGAAATTATAAAAAAATAAGTCACTGAAGTTTGACTTCACAATTTTAGATTGGCTGTTTAAGGTTTCTCAAAATATTTTCTGGGCATGTGCACACGATAGTTTGAATTTATATGTTAACGTGTCAATGCTTTAATGCATAAGAAGTGCGTGGCCTGTACTTCACTTTTTAATTTAAAGTACGCCATATAACTTGGAAAGATACACTTGAACATACTACCATGGCTGTTACATAGCTATTGTATGTTCTACTTTATGTAAAGATGATTAAATATGCATAGTAACTTCAAAGCAAAATCTCATTATGCATAGCCTTTATATCTGCATGTCATTTACGTCTTCTTTTCGGCTTACTGCTGTCAAGGACAAGTTCATATAAACGGAACACAACTGTTACATGCTGTATGCGAATAAGTAACTAAAGCATTGAGTATTTTTTCGATAAGGTTTCATTATTAAGACCGCTAACTTGCCGATCATAGCATTTGGTTCTGCCGATCGTCCAAATACCGACATATCAGACATATACAGAATGCAGTCCTGATCATTAAATCTAGTTGTTTATATGTGGAAAATAAAATAAGCACTCACAATTGCCTTTTGTTTATGCCAAATCCATTACTGAGGAAATGCAATAAACATCATTTTCAGAGGGATCTTGTGCGCTTATAATTTCGGGTAGACAATCATTAGAAATATGACTGTTACATTATGTTCTGGTAATAAAGCCCATAGCTAGGAAATATATTTGTCGTGAATATTATATGAGATTTTACACGTAACGTTAATTAACAGTTGCCGCGAATTATCACGGTATTATAATTATTATTTGACGTCATATATATTCCTGTTGTTGTTGACGGGCAGTTGAATTAAAGGAACCTGAACAGTCGTGTTTTGCATATCAACTCAAAGTACACCATTATATCTTCTTGAAAATATTCAACATGTTTGTGCGTTATAGTTAATATATACTGCAATATTAGCAAACCACAATCTACCATATCAGCCAAAAATGTTATAAGGACCAAGACGATAATGGTTTTCGGGTAGTAATTGTTATTGTTCTTTATAAAGATACTGCTTTGCTGTTATACCATTATCGTTCGATGTTGTTGATCATGATACTGAAAATAATGCCTAAAAGGAATATGAACAGTTTTTGCAGACATATCAACATCTTAATATAAACCATAAAGATCATAAACGCTGGCAGATAAGTTATCTTGGTCCATGTGTTTGTAAGTCAAATATAGTTTCGCGTTAAGCAGCAGGCATGGTTTAATTAAGTAATTAAGTAAAGCAGCCATTAAGAGTTTCCAGTGCAAATATTGCAGTCTGGCTCGGAAACTTTCAAGTAAATATCGTATGAATCATTAATGCTCGGATGACTGTGATACAAACGTTAATATCCGAATATGTATTGGGAAATATTAATATTCATTACTGTATTTTACGCAGGTTTATTTTTGAACACTGGATTAAATGCACAATTTTAGTTTTCTAAAACATGTTGTTCTATTTACAAAATAAGTGAAAAGTTAATAACGTCCACAGTTTTACGTTTATAATTAATAATTTCATGTTAAAGGGGAATTGTCATTCTAATTCAAGCTTGCCAGAACAGCTTATCTGAATGTACTGTTATGGTACACGAATTGCGCATACATATACTGTGCTATTACAGTAAGTAATTCGGTTCTCGTAACCTGTTTCATTATGTCCTTCACCACTAGTCATTTATATTGAGACAATACGGCAGTGGAATAAATTAATGAATTGCTACCTCTTCAGCGAAAACACTTTTTATTTTTCATATGTAAAGTATACGTAAACGATATAAAGTACAGAAAAACTCTATGAATTCATACTATGTCGTCAATTAAACACTCGTGCGACAAACACCATTCTCTAGAGCGTCTGAATTCAAAGCAGCACAAAACAGACGGGCAGGGAAAACAGAAACACACAGTATAAGAACACAATTGGGGTGTCTACTTGCATTACTAAATCACAAAGCGGGGCATACAATAAATTGACTTCGATAACTTTTAATCTTATACATGAAAATACAGAAAATCAATCAATTGTGTTTTTACAGCAATGTTTGCATCCTCACTACACTAAAAACAACGATTCTAATATCATGTAATGCAAACTTCAATAATTTAACGTGAAAACAGACAAATTTGTGTTCAAATTTAAATCTTGTAAAAAGATGCGTTCAAAAATTGATACTAAATCTACACGTGTAAAAGCAGGAAATAATGTGTTTCAATTTAATTGTATTATTGTTTTTGAAAATTGCCTTTAAAGCGTTTAACCAGAATAAAGGTGTAGAATTAATAACTATGTTTATAAAACGTTGGATCAAATTCCGTTTTTTCCATTTGCAATTTGGTTTGTGTATCATTGTCGATAACTATTTCTTTTTTTTCCGGAATTGCAAAAATCGGCAAATACAATTCGTAATATGTCTTCTTTTTTAAATCAACGTTCAGAATTTCTGTTCACTATTAATTCGCTGCTACACGATCATGCTCACGTAACTAGGTTATTTAATATATTTAATAGTATTATCATAACTCTACAACATTTGCTGTTCACACTAAGTTGAATGCATTTCTTTTAGTCGCAATAATCTTGTCCTAAAGAAAACACAACATAGCGTGTTTTGAAATGAGGATGATGTTATCAAGAGGAATAACAAGTGCCTAGAGAACAACAGTTGGTTCATATCCACCTCGAAAATATATAATACTGAGACATTGTTTCTGAACTAATTTTGAGAAATGAAAACCACAAGCTATGTATAACATTGTCATTTATTTATAAATCAGTGGTTTATTTCATACCGGATTGGCGTCCCTACGACGACCCACCAATCAGTTTTTGGAAAATGTCGATAGTCTTAGTAAGAACGCTAATACGCTTTTCTCTCTGAGAAATTAAACTACCGGCAACCGAATCTCTCGGGTCTTATTAGCTGTTGTTGTATTTGCGCGTGTATGCGACGTTTGCTTCTCGTACTTTTTACTGCGTTTTTACTGCAAAATCTCCGCGTGCACGCGGCGATAATCGGCGACACCATGACCCAAACAAGGCACTATACGATCATAGAGTAATCATTACCACTGCACTACGACAAAGAATTCGACATGGTCGACATAAGAACCCCGTAGACGTACTGGGGACGTAAAAGTGTCGTCTGAAAGTCTCTGGACATCTGCGAACGAATTGCCTTCGTTTCCACGGCGACTCTAGTACGACCGAACTACGTTCTTTTAACGTGAAACACGTTCCTATTGTGTAGCTGCGGCGTTATGGCTTCATTAAGGCTATCATATGACGTTCCAGTCAAGACGCCTATGGTCATTGACCTTGATTGAAAATGTTTCGATTGAAATTTCAATGATAAATCACGAACATCCCAGAACAATATTGCTAATAAAATATACGATGTTAATATCCAGAAACCAGTATTTGGGATTCGTGTCATTGTTGTGGTCACATTATGGTATCATTAACAATGATTTAACTAAAACTCTAGACTCTGGTTCAAAAACCTCGAATAAACTAACTACACATGTCATTGTATTTAACACTGAGTTATCAGTACACTGTACGCCGCATAATAATGTTAACATAAACATTTATAACTCGTGTCATTAAATTATACACAACCCAATAATATAATGACTAAGGATGTGGTTATTTATCATGAATCGTTACAGGCCTGATTAGAATATACAGTCATTTTTTTACGTAATGAAATTTCTTGTTTTGATATTAATTAACATTGTTGAAAAAAATGGATCGCCAAACATGATAAAAGCAAAGTGCCGTATCAAAGTATAAGTTTGCAGTTTTACTCTTCCATTTCTTGGTAAAAAAAAACATGAAAACAAAAACATGTTTGGAAATGAAATGTGTTTATTGAGCATAACTAGATTTGGACCTAACATTTCATCGAAGTTTACAATCAGTAGAATATGAGCTAGTGGCATTGATACAAAAGCGATACTAATTTAAATTTGCAATACAATGAAATCGTACAAATATAATTATACCTCATTTAAAACTGAACGTTTGTTGCCGCAACGTCCTATTATAGAAACAATGTTATCAGGACAATAAATATTGGTAAGTTGTACTACAAATATTGGGGAAAAGGCTAAAAGGCCACACGGTATGTGGCTCATAATCTACGTTTAACGTTTCATTAGTGTTGCAAATGTATCCAAATAAAATGTAATTGTACTAATGAGTATGTACTTTTCGTTGATTTATATTTTTTACTCGTTTATATACGTGAATACCATCCAATTCCATTGCATAACATACCGTACGATTGTTATCATTGGAATAATAGACACATCATTCGGCAGTTACCTAACGATCACTGATGAACACGAGCCACACTTTCACTTTATAATCAAACATCAGTTTAACTTTAGTGGGTTTTTTTTCCTTGGCTTCGCTATATACATGCATATTAACAACTACAAAGTGCACATAGTTTAATATGATGTATTTTATTACTGATCATACGTGAAAAAATGCGATGCTAGACTGTTTAAATGTTATGATAAACAAATTGACAGTTTGTTCAGCTTAGTACGGCCGACACTTTGTCAAATCAGTATTGTTTTCCATGTCAATGAAGCCAAGCCTTTGTACTTTATACAAATAAATTGCAAATTAAATTAGAAAAAACCTGTACGCTGTAACATGGAACGATATGTTTTTTTTTTGGCAAATAAAAAATATCAAACTACTGATGGACTATATGATGTGACTAATTGCACATGGATTTAAAACTAATTTGCAAATGACCAACTACTACGTGATCATTATAAGGAGCGCACCTATATTTAGACATTGCATTATTATATAGCTGTTGTGTCTTGCCTTGCGTTAGATTCGTATCCCTTGAGAAATAGATCACAATTATCTTGACATTTATTAATTGCAGACAATTTAATACTAAGATATATTCGCACTATTTGAAGCTGCTGTTGATCCAAACACACTATCTGTATACTTCTGGGAAACTAGAACCATCATCGTCAATCGATTGTTCTTTCTAATGAACATCTCTTTAGCCTTCAAACTCAACGCTCTCTTATCGTACTGTAAGTCAATTTTTCCATGAATAAGACTGCATATTGAAGATAAAACATCTGCATATTGGATGTTTTGTTAAAGCAATTCATTTCATATGATGAAGATGTAGATGAGAGAGATTTTCAATAGGTAATTAAAGTAAAAAACAAAACAAAAACAAAAAAAATACACTAAATTTTATTTTTCTTGTTAACATCAATTAAAATAGTTTTTAAATTTGTTATGTGTGTTTATTTTATGATTCTTTATGTGACGTCGTTTTAAAATATAAGGTTAAACGTACGGAAAACAATACACCTTTAACTTTGCATTGACCACAGTAATATGTTCAACTTTACTATTTATATTTGCCATCGACAACGATAAGTAAAAGTTGGTAACAGTAACATTAAAAAATGAAAAAAAGTATTTATCTACTCATACGATAAAACACATTTGTTATTTTTGTATAACACATCAATAAGGTATGCTTTGTAAAAATATATTTGTGATTGCTTACAGTTTGCATAAGATTATATTTATAACATACCTTCATATATTGAACACCAATTAATTATGGTTGTATTGTGTGTGTAACAAATAACTTTCAGAACGAATTTAATTTGAATAACATTTATTAAGGTAAGGTCATCTATTTCTGTGCTTTTATAAAAGTTTTTAATGGTGTTTGTATTCAGCGAAATATGAATAAAATTTACCAGACAGTGTTTAACTAGTTCGCATAAATGGCTATCCTTTGTACAGATACAACAATACATAAAGCTGGTTGATAAACGTGTAATGAAAATGTCGATTATTATCGCATGGCAACGTGTTTATGGAAATGCGATCTATTTAGTATTTAAGAACAGAAGAGACATTTTATTTAGACGGATACATAAGTACATCGTCTTAATACATACAACATAAAAGGAAGTATGTCGCGTTTCCAATACACTTAAGTTCAATACAAAAAATATGCGTACAGTAAACTTTCAAAATATTAAGTCTTAAATTGACAAAAAGATTGTGTAAGTGATACCGGTTATATTTTTGTATTGATCAATGCATTGCGAATTAAACATGCTGCTTTTAAATATTTACACAACACGACAAGTTCTTTGGTTTCGGATGTTGTCAGTTATTGATGATACTTAAACACATACGAATTAACATAAACATAACGTTTAAGGTAGTTTTGTCTTAAAACACTATAACAAGGACAAATACAAACGAAGTAAATCTTATCCTCAATTTCTCTCATATCGCAACATAGTCAAAGCAAAGTAAAGAGAGCATTTTGACTACATCCGACCAAAAATGTATTAAACAAAAATGAAAACAATAAAACATTAAACAAATAAATATTAAGTGCATTAAATGTATATTTTGTTATTTGTTTAAATAATTTAAAACTATTGTTAAGCTCATATACACATTGATTTGGGCGGTAATATCTGCTTTTATGTACCAGCCACATCGTACGCTAGCACTCCGTTCTATGGTTTTAAGACCGTTTGTGGCTCTAAAACGTAATCATAAATGCATGACGTAATGAAATAACTATGGCTGGCGTGTGTCAGAATCACAAAGATTACAAATTCTTACACCTGCTCGAACAGTAAAAATGGCATCAAATATATATACAATTAGTATTAATAAAACACATATAGTTCATTTAAAATCAATTATTTATCTCATTATATATAATTGCAAAAATGCATTTATGTATGTTATGTACAACCCCTAGCACAGTAACGCACATTATATTTGAAATTCGGAATACGAGGTTAGGCGTTGCCAAAGCATTATAAGCCTTTGATAGTTATTACTTATTCTAAGCATTCAGCAATATTACAAATATCAACAAAATATGAACCGTAATTAACATTCCCTTTGAACAGAAATAGAAATTAACATAATTTATAACACAGGGCATAAACGTTAAGATAATTGTTCGTGCGTTCTGCAAACAGACATAAAAACAGCATTGTGTCTGTTAAATCCTGGACAAGCTTTGTTCAATATGCACATGTGTGATGTTCATCTATATCTGTTAACTAAAACCCTGTCAATCATTTTGGTGAGATATACTTCCTTTATGTTTCAACCGTTTAAGTGACAAATACATACGTTATTTAAATATAACATACCCTTCTTATACTGATATAACGCAATTTATTTGATATTCATTTCTGTTGGATGCATTGAGGTAATTCAATAATATTCACTTATTGGTTTGAATGCACTGATGATGCAAACAGGATTTTATGACATACTAGAGTGCCAATTAGAAAATCACATTTTGGATTTTTATGATTTAATAATTAGACTAGATCTAAATAATTTATAATGTCATTTTTTTAATTATTTGTGTAGTTCGGATATCATAGTGTTTCCTTTCGAACTGGCAGAGCCGGGCGTATTTTTTTAAGTCACTTTGAATAGAATTGCAATTCAATTTATACCAAAATTATCGTATTGATAATTGAGTGTTACATTATGTCTAAGTAATCTACGATACACTCACAAGCTACAGTGTATGCATCGTGAGTCGTTTTAACATTGTTTTGCNAATTAACGTATTGATAATTGAGTGTTACATTATGTCTAAGTAATCTACGATACACTTACAAGCTACAGTGTATGCATCGTGAGTCGTTTTAACATTATTTTGCATCTTCAATCGAGCTAACAAAATAGTTCATACATAATTAACGACGCATTTTGCAAATGCGTATTTCATAAACTATTATTTGTATTCATGTTATCCCTGAATTTATTATATGTAACGAAGCCGAAAAACAATTTTAAATATATGTATAGCGTCCCCTTCTCATCAAAATATATCAACCAGGCAGGAAAAAAAAACAACGAGTCACAAATATATATATATATATTTTTTTATTACACTCTCAAAGTATAATTGAATACGTGGCAAACTATAAATAGTTATAATTATATTGTAAAGTTACTTAAATGAAGTTTAATTTGGTAAAATAATCCAAACACTATTTAAGATTAGAATTCAAAAACAAAAAACAAAAACAACTAAGAAGAATTTCGTGGCAAAAGTTTAGACTGACTCATACACCTATGTAATCGGCCAGATAATAATAAAATTACAAAAACATGTGTTTTTATCGGAACGCATGTGTATTTTCGGCAAATGGATCATGTTATGGACTATCTATACACTGTTTAACGCAATTGTTCATATTATCAAAAATGNCAACAACTCTTCTCTGAACAGACTTAGCAATGAAGCGCTGAACACTCAAACGATAACTTGTTTTCAACGTCAAAAACGCACATACGGATCATAATTGTGTAATATGAATAAACATTACCAATTATAGCGGAACATTTAGTTTAGAAACCAATTCAACAAAAACATGTGCTGTTGATAGCTTGATCATTTAAGTTTTTTTTTGCATCTGGTCGTATGAATTCATCAATTCAACTGCAAATACCAACCGTTTCATTATCGATCGGTGATTTTAGTAAAATAATAAACTGCGATTGTGTTACGATTAACATGTGACAGATTTCACTGCTGACAATAATTAAATGAATCAAAATGCATATGCAGTTTCCTGGTTTCGTCATTTAGTGCTATGCGCGGAGCACATTTGCAGGGCTCAAACGGGTCTAAACGTTTCATCGGGTCGGAGGATCAAAATATATTTCAAAAACTCGTAGAACTTCGGAACGGTTCCGGTCAGGATTAAAAAAAAAATATACCAAAAGATAAAACTATTATAAATAAAACTGCATTTAATAACGCGTGTCCTTCAGTAGATTAATTCGCTGAAAAAATGACAGTCAGTCAATAAGAAGATAAAGTATAACAAATCAAATATTGACTTAAAAACGCAAGCATGCTTCTATTTATTATGTATACACCTCATTGTTGAATACACATATTAGACTTGTATGGTGTTGAGGCAATTGTTTTAACATTATGTATGGTCTAGAACGCTAAAGAAAACACAGACAAAATACACATGTTCAACTTAAAATAAAGCTCCTCTAACTTTTATGTAAATACAAGAAAACACTTCCCATGCACTTGTCTTAAATATTTAACCAATTTCAGAATACCATACAATGACCTTATTGCATTTGACGCGAGTATTCTCTTAATCTTGAATTGAAACAACGCTTAAATTGATTAAGAACACAATTTTACTCCAATTTTTAATTACATCTATAAAACATATACATCATCCCTCTCATAAATAAGCGACCCGACCAGTTATCTTGGCAAAATGAGTTCGGATCCCCGGGTTCTTGTTCGACCCGCGAATCTGATTCGTTTGACGGTACCCGTTTGAGCACTATATGTTTGACTAAAGATATGGTGACGAACCTTGTGATGATGGATCATCTGTTGACTGTTTGGATCTTTAAAATAACCCAAAACTTAGTCCAAATGTCTTCTTGGTCGATAAACATGTTTTCTTATTTAATTTGACCAATGGTACAGCACTCAAAATAGTACTTTTCTTTTTGCAAGATATAACTGTATTTCTAATACAAATCATAACACAGTGTAACGAAAACAGCATACCTTACAAATAGTTCTTGAGCGCTAAAACTGATGGTAGACGATTGTTAGAAATATATTACATTCATTGTATTATGCTCGGCTTTGATTAAGGTTCATGAATGTAGAAAATGGGGTCGTAATTATTGTTGTTTTTGCTTTTGCTGATGCAGAATATGATAATGGCTCTGATTTTGATGTTGCTGACTATGATGATATTGGAGATGGTGATTTCGACGTTGATAAAGTGATAAAGGTAATATTGATAAAGATACGGGTGATGATGATGATGATGATGATGATGATGATGATGATGATGATGATGATGATGATGATGATGATGATGGTGATGATGATGATGATGATGATGATGATGATGATGATGATGATGATGATGATGATGATGATGATGATATGATGATGATGATTGTTAAGATTATGGTAGTGATGATTAAAGTGATGATGATTATTGTGAAAATGATTATGAAGATGACAACGATGATAATGATGATGATGAATCTGCTGCTGCTGCTGCTGCTGCTGATGATGATGATGATGATTATGTATATGCTGATGATGATGATGCTGCTCCTTCTGTGGCTGCTGCTGATGATGATGCTGCTGGTGCAAAAAAAAATCGACTATACGGATACTTATGAAACTGACGTAATATATTTGAAGGAATGTCTGAATAACCTTTATATACTCCAGAGATTAGTAGAGATCCAGCATGGCAATATATCTTGGCACGTTTATCTACAAGTAGCTTACCGGTGTCTGTTAAACAGCATGTGAATAACATGACATGCATTGATTGAAAGAGTTAAACAAAACGGTCAACCACTTTGATAAAAGTCGCATAGATATGAGCCTCGCTCTCTGAACAGGGGATTAAATGTGGCGTGTTCTGACAAAACTGGGCAAAATGCTTGTGCGTAAATTGTCATCCCAGATTAGCCTGTGCAGTTCGCACAGGCTAATCAGGGACGACAATTTTCGCATTTGTGGAATTTTTGGTTAAAATGATGTCTCATCTTAGCGAAAATCTAGTTTAGGCGGAAAGTGTCGTCCCGGATAAGCCTGTGCGGACTGCACAGGCTAATCTGGGATGACACTTTACGCACAAGCATTTTGCCCAGTTTTGTCAAAACACGTCACAAATGTATGTGCGTAAAGTGTCGGCCCAGATTAGCCGGTGCATTCATCACATGCTAATCAGGGACGACACTTTCCGCTTTTATGGTATTTTTCGTTAAGAGAAAGTATCTTCTTAGCAAAAATCTAATTTAGGTGGATATTGTCGTCCCTGATTAGCCTGTTACGCACATGCATTAAACCCCCTTTCCACAGAGCGAGGCTCATATTATAGTTTTTAGAGGAAACAATCTTATTTAATCTGCAATAGATTTCCGTTATACTAGAACTGACTGATCATGACAATATAAGTAAAAACACTAATTTAACATCAAACGAAAATGGCAGATGTCATGAATTGCATGTCAACGAAAACAAATAAGTGGGCAGTATGTGAATGCAGTCAACAGCTCCGTTCCTAACAGACACTGTGTAGCTCTCAAAAGCACTGGTATTTTATGTGTTTGCAATAGTTGAACTAGTTTGTCCACACAATAAAATTATCAATATTTCGAACTACAAAGGGAGTCCGATACTTTTACATTAACAATATTTATAATTGAAAACAAAACCATAGAGATGATGTTTACAGTTGTGGCACAATATGAACATGCTGCAAATAATATTGTCAACAAAATATACACAATAAACAATTAATTATGCATATGATAAGGCTTGTTTCAAAAGCAAAAATGTAGAAATCAATTTTATAGCACGACTATAAACAATTACTGTGAAACCAAAATATTCGTCGAATATTTACGTGGGTCTCCGACATCAAAAAATCAAATGTCCACAGAACATTCAAGTCAAAAGTTTTATATCAGACAATATAAGTAAAATCAAGAATTGAAGATCAAACGGAAATGAGAGATGCCATGAATCCACACAATTTCATGTCAACGAAATAAAAGGGTCTGCAGTAAGTGACACTTCTTATGCACGTAACAATGTTCTTGTAAGTAAACATCCTTCAAAACAAACATACAACATATAGTTGAACATGCAGAGACCAGAGTATCTTGTAAGACTATTCTTTTGAATGTACATAACGATCATGATCGTAATAATGCAAAGAAGGATGAATTACTTAAAAAGCCTCGCAACTGACCAAGTTGGAAATTAAAACACGGATTCGTATTGGTATGTTTAAACTGTCTAACATAAGTGAAGACTTCTTCATCCATGCTATAGGATTTCACATGAAGTGTTTTTCATCAAATGTGTCTTTTCAAGTCGATTACATTAATATAAATAAGGTTTATTCATTCATTACAAAGGGGATGTGTTGTCGAACGTTTGAATCTGATTTAACATGATTTTAGTTCAATAAATTTTGATATGAAATTCGTATTCGTTGCCTGGATATGGTCACAAATCCGAAATTTCTTTTCACATCATGCTATTAACAGACTAAATGGAGTGGGTTACCGAACATATACTGTTTGCTTACTTACGAATTTTCGAATTTCGCGTTATTTAAACAAGGACGTTTTTGTCTTCGGTCTGTATACATTTTTTCTTATGTTTTAGTACATCACTGTATTACATGCGGCGGCATCTTGATTCGTGTGTTGTGTTATTTTTGTATATAAGCTGTCGTTATTGTATTTTACTTTCTTTATTCAAAGACATGTTTAGTTTAAACCTATTTATTTTAGCTCGATTGCATCGAAAGCCGTAAGCTTATATAAACACTCTCGAGTCCGTTTCCTGGGACTAGAACCAGTACTTGGCGCTTTGGGGGAGATCAAAGGAACGCTCCAAGTGGGGTTCGATTCTTAATATCAGAACAAGTCATTTTGGGCTGCTTGTTAACGAGATGAATGCTATCGGTAGCATCATTAAGGAGGGTTTAATAATTATTTTAGGAACATATAGGACATATTCTTATATTTCGTTTAATTGTGTTTGTTCAGGCATATGCATAGATACTGTTTTTAATATCCTTATTGATAAGCGGACTATTATTGAAAATATGTACATGCTCAAAGTTGTAGGTTTGATTTTGCATTGAGATTTTGGAGTTTCATAATACATAGCCTGAACTTGTTCTGTTGATTGAGTCGGGTCTTTAGGTAATATTTATCTCATTAAGTTTGTTTTTTTTCAAAATCGTATATCGATTAAAAAACATTATTTCAGTAGTGATCTAATGATTTTACAAACTAAACGTATATTATATGTTAAGCTTTAACCACATCAAAACATGACTTCAAGGAAAAACATAATTTCTTATGAGGTTTTAATAGGCAAAGTTTTAATTGAATGATCATGACGATTTAATTATTTGTATAACAATGCGCATATAATTTTGTCGGTAATTACCATTTTTTATTTCAACGCCTTTTGCGGGGACACACAATAAAACTTATTATAGCGAACCTGCATTAACCAATTACCTACATGGCTGACTCTCTCTTTATGATTTCCTGGTGTGTGAAACAGCTTTTATATTAGTTGCTATTGATACATTAGTCTAATCTATCTCGATCTATATTACTTGAAGGTTGAAGACAATTAATTGCGAAGACATTATTTCACCATTAGGCGTTCTCTGTTATCGCAAACATTGTATCTCCTGAGGTGTGGAAACACAAACTGCGGCCTGTGTCTCTACTGCTATTGGTAAGCGGCACCGCATTAAGAATCGATCGGTCGCTCTAAAGAAAAGTTTTAAGTTATACTTTGACGAAGGTTCTTCGAATCATTTGACAATAACATTAGGTGTATTTGAACTGAAAGGCCTTCGGCCCAATCAACAAACATACACGCAGTAATCATAAGTAGTGACATTGTATACAATATAAACAACAGTAATGGGGAGACGTGTTAAGTAAAATAGAATAATGCTTATAGATAGTGAGTCAAATATTTAAGCGTTACTAATATGTATTTTAACCAATGTCGGAGGCGGTTGTTACCAAATGATTGAGTAGCACAAAAGCATTTCTTAACATCTGTGTACACACATTAATCATTTCTTAACATCTTTGTACACACATTAATCATTTATTAACATCTTTGTACACACATTAATCATTTCTTAACATCTGTGTACACACATTAATCATTTCTTAACATCTTTGTACACACATCTGCTCGGCATCTGGATAATGCAACCATGTCTTGACATTTCATTAAAAGGGTCTGTGAAATAGACACACTGTGTAATTTAACCTTGTCAACAATCTTATCTGAAAATAAAGTGCTTTTGCTGCATAAAATACTACATGATAAATTGATATTTTTAAAATGCTGATGCTAATGCCGCACATGCTTCTTCTACTGGTCGGGTAACACAATTGCAATCTGTCGTTTCATTGTACATCATTATCAAAGCTGTTTCAAATGTAATTTGTAACACACCGAATGCCGAAAATCCGCTTTCAATAACGCAATTACTTCAACGTATAATGTCATACTAATAATGAGTTTTAAATGGTATTAAATTCTGAACATATATTGTCTAATCTTTAAGGATAATAAAACATGTTTAATGGCTTATTAAATTAAAGCTCATTTGTGTCCGGAGCTGATGGTGGACATGTATCCTTTACATCTTTATGAAGCCCAATGTTTGTGTAAATAACTTTAACAAAACTTTATCTTTCGCATTCAATTTTAGAACCGGGCGCAATACATTGTTTTGCAATCAGTTCGAATGAAAAAAAGGACTAATCTATCACCTTTTGTACAAGTACATGTACATTCATTTTATGTTTTGTATTACTATTGCAACATTGTAGTACTAGACATGTATTACTATATTCTAAATATCACTTGAAACGCATCACTGTTCATGCAAGGAATTTGGAATATGCTCACATCTTAAATACACGTTATTAAAGTTTTGATGCGTACTCATCGAACATAATCTCAATCGACAGCATATTTAATTTCCTCCTCTGATTATACTCCTTTTATTAACATTTCGGTATTGCGCCTTAATGAAAACTACGGAAAAAAACTCTATTGACTACATTTTTACATCTTTGTACAACACATTTCAAATAATAAAGGTAATGTTTTTGTTTACGTCAAATGACATTGTACATGATGACGTCATAAGGCGAAGCTATTATAAATGGAGCCAAAAACGTAAACGTACGCAAAACTTTAAATTACGTTAGTACTTACAAATTAAATGTCACTATGTTATGTCAAAATTGGTTCTAACAAAGTCTTATATACAAACACAATGGATATATTACAATAAAACATCACGTATTAATATTATTTACCTGAACTGTTTATCATTAATTAAAAAAAATAACAAATTAAATTATATCAACCTTTATCTACATGTATATTAAAAGTACATAAGGATATTTGAAATTCAATTCATCGTATAAACATTATTTAATTTCAGTTTGATATCTTAATCCATTTTGGATAAATTTGAAGTAAAAAGCCTGGCACTGGAAGTGTGATTTACGTTCCGCATGCATCATTTCCTAAAATAATCGTTCATGTACTGACTGTGAATGCCATTTAATTGCCAATGTCGACTATGCCTTTTTTTCAAGAACAACGTTGCGGGACAGAGAATGAGAGAGAGAGAGAGAGAGAGAGAGAGAGAGAGATTGCGTTTTATCGATGAGACCACCACTAAGGGACTTAGTCGACAATCAACATGTTTATATTCCACGACTGTACACCAGAGATAATAGGCGATGATTAGTGTTAACAAACGGGAAATCCTTCGAGACTTGGAAATAGAGATACCATAAGCAACGTGCATGCTAATGTTAGTTATCATTCGCTGCAGAATATATTGACATATACCCACATCACGCATTGTTTTTCTTTATGAATATGTGGTAAGGCAAGTTGTTGTTCATCACATTTGCAAATAATGGGATCGATTCATTATCGGCTGGGCGGTTTAGAATTTCACAACCTTTGGCAAGCATCAACAGTTTGGATAGGCGCTTTTATCGGATTCCAAGACAAACTTCTTAGATGAACCATCTAGAGACATATCGTTTGAAAGCCAATACGCGACGTTCAGATCAGTAAGGAAGAGCATAAAGAAAACTCTGTATTGATATTTTGGCAAAGTGGTCGTGCTGTAGTTTCTTGAAGCAGTGTTGTTACTACGTTGTAGAACAGGGAAGGATGATAAATGTTGCATGGAATATGTTTCAACCTGTGTGTTAAATAATTAGTAAGTACAAACTTAATTAGACAGTTTATGTCCGTGTTCAAAAAAAAACGCGCGATGAACATATTTCACAGCATTGTGATTTGACGCGTGTGGTGGCAAAGTTTTTTAAATAAATATAAAATAATAGACGATGTATATTAACCGTAAAACGTTTGCTTAATTAAAAGGTATGTTCGCGAAAAAAGTAATTTGAATACTTATCATTTCAATAAATACTATAATTTGTATATTACAATGAATTAAAACATAATATATTATAAAATAATGAATACTTACATAGAATGATACAAATTTTCTCACGAGCGCTGCATCGTATACCATTGAATTTGCTATGACAAATCGTATAATTTTATGTCTCCAAATTTCTCTACAAAATTGGCATGGCAGTCGTAGACTTAATAAGCATGTATTATTTGCTTGGATTGTTTCCTATATTTGCATCTCGTTTTGTTCGTGCACGCTTTGTACGCATTTATTGTGGCCATACACGAACAGTTAGTGAGATATTCTTCCGTCGATTTTAATCTTTTCCAGTCCTAAAAGTTATATATTCGTGGTAACGATATTTAAATGAGACGCGCTCTTAAAAAAGAGGGTTTAATGCATGTGCGTTAAGTCTCGTCCCGGATTAGCCTGTGTAGTTCGCACTCTGCGCGCAGGCGAATCAGGGACGACACATTCCGCCTAAAATCGAATGTCTCTAAGAAGATATTCCTTTTAATAAAAATGCCAAACAAGCGGAAAGTGTCGTCCCTGATTAGCATGTGCGGACAGCACAGGCTAATCTGGTACGACACTTTACCCACTTGCATTAAACTCACTTTTCACAAAGAACGACTAAAATATGTTCATGTAGACAACGCAGTGCTAGGTAAATAATTGCGAGCGATAGTTATACTTTTATTATGATTAAAATAGGTTACCTACTTGCCGAAATTAAAGGGATGAGTTTTACAAATACTGGACTGTATTTCGTATAATTGTAAAGTTAAAACGACGGGTAACATGTATACAATCTCTTTTCAAGTATGAAAGTACCTTCGTGCAGCAATGCTATTGGTAATGTTTCCACTTGTATAACAACTGCTTTATAAGATAACTGGATTGTCAACCAGCGAATTGCACAAGTCATTTTATAAAAGGTAATTATGTCTGGTGTGAAACACTTAATATGGGATTTTCATACAAATGATATTCAACAGAAAACAGGAATTGAGAACAGCATATTAAAAGAAAACTCTTCAATAGTTCGTACCAAGTTGTTTTATGTGCATTCTCAATCACTATATAATCACGATTATTTATGATATGCAATGCTAAAATTAATTTCATCCGCAAGTTTTTAGGTAAAAGTCTTACATGAAATGCAAATACAAAACACGCGTGTTATTTTATATTTTGGAGAAAAAAACTTTCATATAAAAATATACCCTAAAGCCCTATCATATTCAATTACGTAGGTGTCAGAGTCAGTAGTGTTCATTGTGTTCCAGCACGCGATCTGATCAGCCTTAGTAGCTTCATGGAAATTAGGTTTAGATTAATGTTTCAACGCCGATGCGATGTTTACTATATGTCAATAACTTGATCTCAGCATGACCTCTGACCTTCTTGTAAAACAGTATTACCTAGTCAGGAATTGCAAATACAATCGCATTGTTCATGCAAATTGTTTGAACGGCGACGTGATGTTCACTTTATGTCAATATAACTAGATCACAGCATGAACTCTGATTCTTGAAAAAAAATGATTTCCTTATCAGGAATATCAAATACAATCGGATTTCCCATCTGTGACCACCGCATGATGTAAAAATCATAACACCTCACATCATTCGCACCACAATAAGTAAACAGCAGATATAGATGGAATGTTTGAAAAAGATTTACATGGTGTTATTTGCGTACTTAAGGATAAAGAACATTCCAGGGCATATATAAAACATGCCTGGATAAATATGTTACCTTACGTTCGTGTCAGATGGTAAGTATGTGTTATGTGTGGTGTATTTTGTCTTCGCAGTTGTTCGCATATATGTTATGCAACTTTTTCTCGGATAAGTAGGATATATATTCTTATATTTTATATTCGTGTATAGGTTATGTAGCTAGAATGTTGTTAGAGAAATGTTTAGTATACAATAGAATCCAAAAAAGTGAACATTCTGTTTTTGCGATTTAAAAAAATCAACATTTTAGAACCGATGTAGTTTACATCCATCGTTAATTTGAACTGCATGCGCGACAGTTAGTGCTCGTTAGAATCATTGTCATTTGTTAATTCGTTTGTTGTTTATTTTCAGATAACCTTCGATTTTCAATTGGAGAGCTAGTTTCACAAACACACGTTTGTTAACGACAAGATTACTAGTGATGTAAAAACAAATTNTATTTTGTCTTAGCAGTTGTTCGCATATATGGTATGCAACTTTTTCTCGGATAAGTAGGATATATATTCTTATATTTTATATTCGTGTATAGGTAATGTAGCTAGAATGTTGTTAGAGAAATGTTAAGTATACAATAGAATCCAAAATAGTGAACATTATGTTTTTGCGAATTAAAAAAATCAACATTTTAGAACCGATGTAGTTTACATTCATCGATAATTTGAACTGCATGTGCGACAGTTAGTGCTCGTCAGAATCATTGTCATTTGTTAATTCGTTTGTTGTTTATTTTCAGATAACCTTCGATTTTCAATTGGAGAGCTAGTTTCACAAACACACGTTTGTTAACGACATAATTACTAGTGATGTAAAAAAAACTTATGTTAACTTAAGAAGTATTTTCATTACACACACAAAAATCAACTGCAACACATGTATCGAAATGCTAATGTGAATGACCTACATTATGACTAAATACGTTTGAGTGTGTGCTTATTGACTAAATATGTTCATAAATATTTTGAACTAGTAGAGCGAGTTATTTGAAGAAAAAAAACAACATTGAATCTTGATGGCATTCAAGGTTTGTCCAGCTTGGCTGTTGTGGGTGTTACAGACGGTAACGCAACAGATTGTGCCTACTTTTGGAAAAAATTGTGGTTTAAGTGCCAACTGTCACTGGGAAATATCTTCTGGATTTGTGATGTACAATTCACAGAACGCAACATGGGCAAACTCTAATAGAACATGTGGAAATCAGCGACAAACAACAGGTACTTAGTTTAACGTAATTGCTGTCTGCATTATATATCACTGTCTAGGAAATATAAATATTCAGTGTTTAATACATTGGTCAAATGTTCCAATCAATATGTATGATTAAGTTATATATTGGTAACATCTGTAGATGCACAAGGTTTGCGTATTGTTAAAATTTCAGTTGGCAATTAAAATGAGTGTTTTCCACATTGCGATAAGTTAAGACTGTAATACCTGACAGAGTGTTCACGTAGTTTCTGTATCGTATTCTTATAAACAGATACTCGTTCCCAGAATGACAAACTTTGAATAAGTTCATATGCATACGTAATATCGTATATAAAAGATAAGAATTATACAACGATTTGGGACATCCCTTCAATGTTTTCGCGTAAGTATATTTTAAAGCTCATCTTGATATGTGTATAGCTGATTGTAGTTCTGTAGTATGTATCGCTTAAGTATGATCATAATCGCCACTTCATGGTAGACATTAATTAAGCAATTGACCACTGCTATAACTCTCGTTATTTTTTGCGAGGGATGTCGTGTTCTAAATACAACTCCTCCGATGAATATGCAAAAACACGCTGCTTAACGTAAAGACAGAATCAAATGGACATATAAGATATTTGCTCTAAGAGGCGTACTAATGGACCCCTCAGATTATTCTTATACCGTATTACCAATTAGTCCAGTATTCCAACAAAGGCATGGAACTGAATGGAAATGAAAGCCCGCAACATACGTTACGTTGAGTAATAATCACAGCATACGACAACTTGAATATACACATGAGTCGATTGACCATTGCCCATGCTTTATTACCGCCATTAAATACATGTATACCCATCATAGCCAACGACAACAACAACAGCTGTTGCGGCAATGATAGACTCATGTTACCGTATAAAAACAATCATCAAACAACAGCATAGCCAGCAAAACACGCTGTGTTTCTTACAAGCAATCAACGAATTGTGTGGACGAATAATGCCGCATTCTTTTCTATTTTTAAAAATAGTTACCATGTGATCTTCCATGTACCACGTGACACCGAAACCGCAGATCCACAAATTCCACATACCGTTATCAATTCCTTATCTAATATACCCCTATCCGTGATAATTACCCTAACCATAACCTTAAACAATAACCTTGGCCATGGACAGCGATAACGTTCGTGACTTCTTTACGCAGATTCGCGACAACGTCGAACATAAATAAATATATGGCGTTTACAAACGATCGATATGGTTTATTTAACATAATTTTACAACATACACATACTACATGAGTGCACACGATACATAAAGTGCAGTCAATATGCAACTTAATACATGAGTAGTGTCGATTTTTAAGACACTACTAAGTATTAGTTTATTAGTATATAGTACTACATAATTACAATATTAATTAAAGTAGCATTATTATAGTTACAGATAAAGCGAGAAGTCATGTTTTCAAACATATTTTGTTTATCTTAATAATAGGTTTAATGTTTCTTTTATTAAAAACTATACTTGATGTATGAACAGCTTAGTTGCTAAGTATACTTGTATTGTTATACTTCTTTAATTATGTAAAATTGTGTAAAAACGTTTTTGTCCCAGAAATACCGTTCGATATATAATTTTCATACATCACTATACATTGAACATTCTTACATCAAATAAAACGATGTAAATGTGATAAAATAATAATACGGAAAAGAAAACATATCAAAAAAAAATTAACAATTTCACAAATTACGATTAAAATTCACTTAACATATTCATTTATATCTTAAATGTAGACTTCTTAATCAAATTACTTCGCAACAATTAGAAAATAGTACGCGCATTGAACTTCTTCAAGGCTGTTAATATGAAAATAATACTTAAAATCATGAAATACAAATAAAATTAGTTTTCAAGCGCTCGTCAAAGTCTGTTTTTTCTTCACTTACCGAGAAAGCTAGTTAACGGTTTTATCCCAAAACCAAACAAATACCATCGATATCTTCAATATACGTTTATGGCAGCTAAAACAATGCACTATAATAGAACACTTCCATATTAACATCTTGACAATGCAGCCTAAATCTGTTCAAATATAGCGTATNCTAAGTATACTTGTATTGTCATACTTCTTTAATTATGTAAAATTGTGTCAAAACGTTTTTGTCCCAGAAATACCTTTCGATATAAAATTTTCATACATCACTATATATTGAACATTCTAACATCAAATTACATGATGTACATGTGATAAAATAATAATACGGAAAGGAAAACATATAAAAAAACAATAACAATTACACAAATCACGATTAAAATTCACTTAACATATTCATTTATATCTTAAATGTAGATTTCTTAATCAAATTACTTCGCAACAATTAGAAAATAGTACGTGCATTAAACTTCTTTCAAGCTGTTAATATGAAAATAATACTAAAAATCATGAAATACAAATAAAATTAGTTTTCAAGCGCTCGTCAAAGACTGTTTTTTCTTCATTTACCGAGAAAGCTAGTTCACGGTTTTATCCCAAAACCAAACAAATACCATCTATATCTTCTTCAAATATAGCGTGTTGTTTCACGTCATGTTTTATATATAATGTAAGAATCTGAATATGAAAACTCAGTTTGTAAGCTAATTAGATTTTCGCCTGGTGGAAATTAATACATTTGACTGAGGACAAAACTTAATTTTATGTTGCAAAGCAAGATGCATTTCTAACTTAAACGGATGATATTGACCAGCATTATGTTCATTTACATTGAATTAAAAAACAAACTTCTTTTAAAGCATTGGCAGCTAATATATTTCATCGGTGAGTAAAATAATAAGTGCATATTGTAGTGCTTGTTTATAAATTAATTATGGTATCGGACTACCCATGATATTATACAGCGATTAAAATTGTCAAAGAAATAGCTTACTAGCAGTTAGAATAAACAAATTAAGGTTTGTAGTACCGCATATCTGTTAATAATGAAAAGACGAAACAACAATTACATGAACAAATGCGTTTGTTACAAGTTAAGTGACAATATATACAACCTCGTTAAATTTTGCGTAAACGCTGCATTCTGATACAAGGCTAATCCTCTCCCTTCCTATTTTGCATACGCCAATGGAACCACTTCGTATGCAAATTAAAACCTAAATATTCACGAACGTGCTACATTTTCAAAAACAAAGTGTCCAATGACGTCATTGTTAAACGCTTATACTAAAGGGACCTGTTAACAGTTTTTCACATTGTTACAAAAATCATTAAATTAGTAAACTAACAAAACTGCAATATTTGGAATATTTTTAAATATTTATGATTACAAGGAAGAAGATCACGTAAAACAATCTGCATGCCCAGGGGTTCAAACCATCGTCTTCTAGAAGCAAATGCTAAATCGCTCCCACTATACAACGCAGGCGTTCAAATGTATATGGTACTTTAAAGTCTATGCCTTTTATGCACGTTTTTGCTAACAAATAAAAGCGATACAAACCTTTTATTTATTTTTTTCAATTTTGAGTAATTTGAACATATATTTTAAACATTTTTCTTGGTCAGAAGTGTTATTTTTCTTGTATGAAAATAATATATAAGATCGTTTTTGAATTAATGACAATTTTCAAAACTGTGAGCAGTTCTCTGATATTACTTTTCAGTTTGTTTGTCGATAGCGGAATAACGTCATCAAAATGAAACCGAAACCGAGGGAAGATTACTACAGATGTCCGTTTTGGCGTGTGTAAGAATGGAAGAGTATTTTTTAATGCCGTTGTTATTGTATGCAGCTATGGAGTAAATTTCCCGACAGTTCATACACCGATCAAATGAAATAAAACGCTTTTCGGTTATTACATTAATGGGCTATTTATTTCAATAATGTATATACCATACTTTCACACAATTAGTTTTACGTATGTATATTTCGAAACCATATATCCTAAAAGCAAATGAACCATGAGACAATCGTAGTTATCTCACCATGTTATTAGCAACACATGGTATCAAAAGCTTTGAAATATATTTTCAATTCACAAACTTTTGTTTCTGTGACCACACGATAATGGATAATGCTATTAATATGAAATTTAATTACTCCAATACAACATATTTTTTATATAGCATTTTTGAAACTTAAATAAATTGAAATTGAGTCAGCGCATTGTACATGTACATTTGCGCAAGAGAATATCAAACGCAGAAGAAGTTTTTACCGCACTGAAGGACTCACAAGCACTCTTTTATCATTAAATTATCCTACTCAGTTAATTCACTGGCGGTCTGGGGTCAATTCAGCGTGGCAGAAAACGAATGGTTGTCGTTATTTATGTATCCATTTTATCAATTGTATGGTACGTTAAAGAAGGGAAGTTAGATTAATGACGTCCTAGGACACAGTCGTAATTATCGACAAAATAAAGAAAATATACAAAAAGCAAAATATATTATATTATTGCATTTATATTCCATAGTAAAACAATGTAAAAAATACTACTGCTACAAATAATCCAAATACAAATAGTAACAATAATCATACTAAATATGAGTATTAGTATTAATCTTTGAAGTATACATAGCCCAAGCACATAAAGGATATGACGCAAGTGGTTCTTTAATACCATATTCGAGATTTAGTTTTCACATTAGCTGTATTTGTGCGGCTCGTGATATTTGCACGTCAACATAATTGCTGCTCATATGCTATTTGATACATTAATACACGTATAAACTGTATTAATTAAGTTCAGTTAAGATATATTTAAAAAAAAACGTTTCTACCCTTCACATAAGTTCTATGTGTTTCAAAGGTTAATATATATTTGAAATTATTGCGATCGTTTTGGAACGGATGGTAAACACGCAAAAAACGAACCATATGCGACAGGCGCGTATTCAAACGGAGAATGAAGGATTGTATAATTATTGTATTAGTCAATATCCCGTAGACGTCTATTCCACATCCAAGAATACAAATTAATTTCGTCTGTATTAAGGAAAACACCGATGATTGAACATTTCCGTTTTCTTTGTGCGAAACGTAAAGCAATGAAACGTCTAACCAGTTATTCGTTATGGAAAGTGTGCCATTCAAGGATAAAATAATATTTTCAATCCAGCTGACATTTGTGCTGAAACATCTAGAAATCAATACATCGTTATATCGATATGCTTCTATAACGTGAAAAATGTGTTGAGAGCATTTATAAATGCCATAATTACGTTTCAGTTACCCAATTGTATTTAATTTGTGCAGGGTATTTATTCACAGTTTGACGCATGTATACTTACAATATACATACAACAAAATAAATTGCAGTAGATTACTGTGTTGACAATTTGACTGATAAAGAGTGAAGAGATATCGATGGTTGATTGTATTGTACTAAATTATATATTTATAGTTACACAAAAATATGTTTTTATCAACATTAACATAAACAGATACTAAATCCTGCATAGCGAAAAACATGTACTATTAGTATATTATATACATGAACACAATCGATACTAACACATGCAACTTTTAAAGGGTTCCTTCCTAATTTAATTATGCGTGTAATTTATGCATAAACCACGAGCACGTTTGTTCGATTAGAATTATGATGAAATGAATGCAATTAATTAAATAGCATTGCTGAGATCCAATCGTCAAAACCTCCCTGTTTAATTGAAAAGGTCTGGACCGTACGGTTGTTGTCTGAACATTCAAGAAAACTTATTAATTACGAAAAGGGTTAGACAAATAATTAGATATTTCCGTGTTTATGATGCCAAGTAATGTAACGTCAAACCAGCAATGCTTTACCGAATTAGTGTACAGAGTGTTGCTCAGTAATATTTCAGATATATCTGGCATGTGTTCGGTGGACACGTTACAATCTCCAATCGCATTACCCGCGTGAACGACTAACAACCAAATGTGTTTGTGTACGTGACATGCACGATCAGCAAATTAAATAATTTAGTAAAATATACGCTTATCCTGATCAAATGTAAGTTTCGATTTAAGCCTTCAAGTTGGAAATATATATACAGACCTACCTGTTCATGACACAAACTTTGTTAATAGTTCTTAACATGTTAAGTCCACAGAATGATGAGTAATTAAAAACATGAAGTAGCGTTACACCAGCCATGACTTATACATATTTTGCAAATATTGTTTATTCTTCCGATACTCAGCAATCGAACTGGATAAATGAATTAAGCGTTCGTCCGAATTTTGGACAATTTGTGACTCACGAACGCTATTTTACACTTGAAATTACGCTAAACAATGACACTTTATGGCCTAGTTATAGCGCTTTAGATTTTGCTCTCGAAGGACTCTTGATCGAATACCGATAAAGGAATTGCTTTCACAACTGTTTCAAGATTACGCCGAGAAACATGATACAGTATTTTCAGTATATAATATATATTATATANATATTATTAAAAAAAGAAAATAAAACGGAACCTGTGACCAAGTACAATGACATTGACGATGACATACTTTTGGACTAACAGCAAACATGCTTCATACAGATCGTTGATACTTGCATAAGTTCTATCTTTGAATCCTATCAACACATTCACATCACCTGACCTCATTTAACATGTACATTTGTCTACATTTGGAGTAATTCAGAACTCCAAATTCTCGGTACACACATAATGAAGCATTTTATGTGACAGCAGTATCGCTTGCTACAAAGGTTTGATAATTGAACGGATTATGTATGTGAACACTAGCAACATACTAATTAACCAGGCCTTATTTGGATATTGACATTGCCATTGACCATCTGAAAACTAATTACAATGAACAATGTATCAAAGAAACATTGTGATTATTCCATTATCAAACCGAGTCGATTAATTAAAGGCTTTGATCATTTCATGTGAGCAAATAATATTTGTAATAATTTGTTATCTAAATTGAGTTCCGACTTAGATAAATTGCATACGTAGACGCTGAGATCATATATATTTGGCACGGGAATGGGTCTCAATGTACACTCACATTGTGTTACACTTGAATTTATATGGCAATCGGGCATTATATTAAATGGGAACCACATGACTAGCGGACATATGAGTAGGGTCATTTATGCAAATGCACCGTGATAAATAGACACAATACGTGTAAAAAGAAACATGGCTACATCGTGTTCAGAGATAAATCGAGTTTCAATTGTACTTAAAAGTCAAAAATAGCATCCTCTGTGTGCTCAGTTTCTTTTATGTTTAATTCGTATTTTATTTATTCGTATTATATCTGTCAATAACACGTATTTCACTTTCATACGATAATCGGTCATGTACCGCATAGGTGTTGTTGATTGTATGTGTTATTTTATATGATCCTTTTCATCTCCAATGTAATGTTTTCTCGTTATATTATATTGCATTTTGTGTGAATATTAGCCCAATTTGTATTGCCTCGAATTTGGTTGACTGAACAATGTTGACATACTTAAAACAATATTTCTTGATACAGGAAGGATATACGGCTGACTGTGCAGAGTTTACTGTGTGATTGATTTCCCGGCAACATGACGGATTTCCGTATTATTGTATAAGCAATTTCATTTCGGCGTCAGCTACACAGCTAGAAAAACTTCGGCATTTCGTAATTTCGTCTGTATCAGATGAAACCCAGTTTATTGGACAATTTCCGTTTTCCTTTGGTGTAATGTTTAGTAATTGAACGCCAAATCAGTAAAGCATTATGAAAATAGTTTGCCGACCGCAATTCACTAATGAAGTAATATTTGCAACCTCGCTGACATATGAGTTGAAGCATGTACAAATCAATACCAATGACTTCGATATGTAACTTGAAAAGATGTTTAAGATGTACATTGAACTAAATACGCTTTCGTCGAAAAGCCATTTGCCATGTAATTACCTCACTTTATTGGTGTTTTTCTGTTCAGAAATAATAACTTGTATATGTTTTTTTTGTTGTATTGGGGTTAAATTGACTCGTCTTAAATACGGTTCTCCATTTCCCAAGATTGCTTCTGAATGACCATGAATTACAACTACAAGATACTAAAGATCATTATTTTGTTAAATCTCTTCTTTGATGTCGATGATTGTAAATACGTATTGATTACTGTGAAAACGTGTAAAAGTCTACGAGGTGAATTGTGTTTAATTAATCTACAGTACATGACACTGAAAACTTTACTGGTAAGTGTGCATTCAGAATTGTTTTGCTATATGTAATTCGTAAAGTAGCACATGTACAAACAAAGTAAATAAATGTACACTTCATTAAAATTATATTAACCCAGTTCCAATTAACATTATGTCAATATAGATTTTATTACAACAATATTATATTGTGTTTCTTAAATTACAATTTTATACGTACTTTTCGTATCAAACATGTTGAATGAGAAGCTTAACATTCCTTTAACAATATTAAACTAAAACACTAACGAAGCAATAAGTAACGTTTTACACAGTTAAGCGAATTTTTTTTGCGATCGGTTCTCTTTTGATAATCGTAAGGATTTACACATGTATATTTGTAAACTTAGATAGCTGCTTGACACCGAACATAAAATTATGGTTGCAACAATCATAATGATAAGTGTTTTCGAATAATAGTTGTTGGATACTGAATCCAACTGTATTAGTAGTATCATTTTATGATAAGTATTATTAGAGATGAAAACATGTTTCAAAATTAAGAACATTTAATGTGAAACTTGATTAAAATCTTAAATATTCAATAATTAGAATTATGAATTTAAATATATCAAGTAGTCCCTTGCATACTTTTACTAAATATGTCTTTTGTAAGTCGAGCTGGTTCACATCGCTGATTATACAATGTTGTAAACATGTCTTGCATAATTCACGAATGCGTCTAATTAAAAAATTATATTCGAACCCAATTGCGAATATAATATATTAATTGAAGGCAAACGCTAGGCTAACATTTGATTCTGAATATGCGATAGATGGCAATAGATGTATTAGAATGAAAGCATAATCAAAGCATTTTACATACTCATTTAATTCGGATCGAATTTATAACTGTTCTAGTATATATAGTATTTTGTACATAGCACATGTATTTTTTTCTATCCAAAATGGTCAATACTTATATAACGTGGTTGTGGGCATATGATAAGCGATGGCGCGGAATTGAAAAACATGACGTAAACGTTTTCGTTTGTAGAAATTATTGTCGGCCACATGGTCGTTTTTGCTTTTTTTGATTGTACACTTAGTATGTAGTATATTTCAAACGATATTATTTATGTGAAGCCGATGTTTAAACGCAGACATAACTAGTACATTTGTGTGTTCCTTTGTTGCAAAAATGATTTAATTTTACAATCAAATTAAACCAAATACTAAATACATTTACGTTCGTGCAACGGATACGACTTCAAGTAGTTTAGTAATACTCATCTTCAATTGTTAAAACATAATACTTCAACGAAAAGCGTTTTTTTTAATTCACGACATCGTTAACTGATCATCATCTGCTCTTTGACGTTGTAAAATTCGGTTTAAAGCCACACAACTTGAAATGAAGTACATGTTAATCAATACATATAGATGCAATTTGAAAGTGCGCAAAATATTCATTAAATCTATAGCCTAGTTAGCAAGCTATTTATTATTTTTCAACCGGGAATTACCGCTTTTAAAACCGAAAGTAGGATTTCAATATTATACGTCCATTTCGACAAACGCGATTATTTTTAAGTTTTAAAGCGCAAAAAAGACGGATTTCTACCTTGTAACCAACAGATATATTCTAATTGGCATCGATAAAATTAAATCTATAACCTAGTAAGCATGTAATTTATTATTTTTCAAACGGTACAGCTTTTAAAAACGAAAGTAGGATTTCTAGACGTATACCTCCATTTCGACAAACGCGATTATTTTTAAGTTTTAAAGCGCAAAAAAAGACGGATTTCTACCTTGTTACCACAAGATATATTCTAATTGGCATAGATAAAATATGTTCCTTCTTTATACTTTAATATACTATGCCAAATAAGGTGTGTGGCTTATAAACAGTTATACAACATGAGCATGACTGTAAAACACCGTGTTGTGGCAGAACATATATTTTCTTAATTTCAATCAACGCCTTTAAACATAAACCAGAATCTGTTGAAAATCATAATAAACTGTGTTTATGCTATTTTATTGAAATGTGTGTACATGCATTATCACCTTTTTCGCTTTGTCCGAAATCTATTTGAGCCATTGTTTTGACGAGTGATCGCGATTGAGACATTGAATACCGGTCATAAACTCATTTTATTTGTTTCGTCCACTCATACCGTGAACCGGTCGAGGCAGACCGACTGACTTCGGGCCTAACTGAGCAAATACAAACACAGAAATAAGCCGTTACACTGTCTTGAATATTTCGCTGATTGTAAGAGACAAATATGTTTCCACAACTATAAATCAACTCATTTCCAATATTTAGTTTTTCTCTCATTATTATTAAGATCATATGGCAATTCATTTGCTAAGATTGTATATATAATTATCATTATTTTATACGCCGTAATCAGTTTGGGGTGGTTTTAAAGAAAAAATATATAAATACAATGCATTGTTTTGGTATGGAGTACAGAGTTCTTGCTACAGAAATAACTCTTAAAACCCCACCAATTACAAAAAGTCCATAAACGCAGTTGAAATAAAGACAAGGTGTGTTATGATCTAACTCTTATATTTTAAGGTTCATTCGCCGTGTTGAATGAAGATACTGTTTCTGGAGTAATTCTAAGTACAGTTTTTTCACCCAGTACTACAGACAACCAATCAAACACCACTCGGTGTTTAAGCATGCTGTCACTCCACTCGGGCGATGGCGACATCACTCCCTTTACGCTGGAAGTAAGGACAACAAACGATGATGCGATCCTGGAGACATTAAATATATCTCTGTTGGAAGTTGGAAGGTAAATTTAGAAATATGATAAAGAATAAAAGATCCGCATGTTGAATAAAGAACTATCCATGACTTTTCCGGTTTAACATGTTATCCTTTTTAATATGTGTGAATAATTCGTGAAAGCTCCTAGACGTTTACTTAACAAAACGTGCACTGCCTAAAATAACCTCACATAACCAATAGTATGTGGTATGTTTTGTATTGTCACTACATGTTGACAGTTTAAAGTTGGTAACGTGTTAGTGAACACCAAGTAGCACATACCGGTAAACAAGATAGCTATCTTAGAACCACGCCATTTATCCGATGCAACATCGACAGAATTTGTTTTCTTAAGAAAGATACGTCGTAATGGTATCCATTAACGTCGGAAACATACTGTTGCCATAAAGGTTTACGAGGGACTATTGGGATTATTCAGCAGACGATACGTGTCATGTTCGTTTACTCTGGCATCTGCCATTGTGTTCATCGTTTTGCTAGTAGTATTTTACGAGTACTGTTAATCATTGGTTGTAGCATGCAGCTAAATGATGTAGTGGTAAAGTCATTCACTTTTTAGTACCAAAACACAATTGTATTTATATTATACAATTAATTGATTTTCGGACTTAAAACATAAATGTCACATGTTTCACTTTGCACAAACACAAGTTAAATATGAACACTTTATTTATAATAATCGCACATATATTTTGAAATTATAACAAAAGCCAATGACTTCACAGAAAAGGTAAGTGTGCATTTCATCGGGCGATTTAATCAGACGAGATAACCTTTTTTATTGCCGTTGCATATTGACAAACGCCATGAAATTATAAATAAAAAAACACGTTATTTTATGTTATGTTATTAAAATGCTATACAAATAAGAAACATGCAATTACACCTAATATGTTGGTCATTTAATCGCCAGAGCTTTTGAATTATAATAACACATTTAACCTGATCGTTGATAGAAGTTTGAAATAAGCTTCATGTAGAGGCGATGGGAAGGGGTAATCAGACTACACTTTGTTGAAGAATTACATTGATAGTGGATGCCATTGTATTATGCAAGATATGTTGAATTCAAACATAATATAACCAATACGTATGAACATATACACAAGGATAAACTCCAGTTGTATCTGCAGGAAAGAAATAGTATTATCACTACAATATCTCTATTAGCGCGTGACAAATGGCTCAGCAATTAGTCGCAAGACCAATATAATTACCAATACGTTAAATCGTTCAAAGACACAAACAAATTGGGTTATCAATGTATGAAACACGAAGGCTTAAACCTTTTTTAAAGGCATCAGTAAATATAAGACGACCGGAAAAGCTTAATGTCAATAACATATGAATCGGCATTGCAGCTAATAACGATATAATAAATTAAAAACAAAATGTGATCAATTATGTCCTATTGTCTTTAATCTGTAATACAGAGAAGGGCTGCTTTCAGAAAAATATATTTGGTATCAACAAGTTACGGCGAATGTGTGTTTACCTAAGTTTTTTTCAATTTAAAAATATTAAACTAATGCCTCAAAGACTGAACATAAAAGAAGTAACGGTGATTGCTTGGCTGCAAATGTTATCAGCGAAACATCTATCCGCTTTCAATGCGACATCAAGTCGATTGATTAAAGACTGCGTAAGATTTATATTGTAAGTAGCATCACGATGCGAAAGTACTATCAGTTAATGAATGCCAAATGCAAATAAAATATCAGGTATACGCCGTGACTTTGACAAAACCAATCAGCAAACCAATAGTACATATTCAGTATAGGATACGCATTTCTTTTACATTTCTCATTTTAATTCTCACACTAGTCCACGATGTACTAATCGAACCGAATAAATGAAGTCAGCTTCGACGTAAATTGAAATAAAATACTATCTGAAACAGTGCCTGTTATTACTGAGTGCATGCGGCTAAACACGATCTTACAAAATTGAGTAGGATGAGTGTGCAACAGCTTTCATTTATAGTCGTCTTCTACAGTGTGTTTGCTTCTCTTTGTTACGTTTGTCTATATTTTAGGGACATGTATGGGCTCCAGAACGCATTTTACTGACCATTATATCTAGTTTTAATGGTTATTGGATGCATTATGTTTTGATCGTTCAACTTTATTAATACTTTTTCTCTGATGGGCGTTTCTCGATCGTTTTATTTGTAAGATTTGTTTTATATATTTTGAATAATATACACGTGTAAAGATCACGCAGCTTTTTATCATTGCTAGTATAATTTTCGTTTTGATAAATTATCGCCTCAATCTATACGGTTATTCTCTTTAGATATTACCATTCTGTTTATTCACATTTATTTTCATAGTATATAACATTCACATAAACAACAAAGCTATTTAATATGGATCTTTTACACCAAATATCGCTTCTTCTTCCTGTATTTACACGATGATGATCTGAATTATTAACTATATGATGCTATATTCTTAAATCTTTTGTAAAAAAAGGGATGTAGTTGATACTTTTTCATAATTTTATTTCATCGTGACTCAAAAAGTTTTTACTTTGCTGCTATGGTCTCCTTCCTACTATTGAGTAATTAAATGGTAATTCAATTGAATGCGTTTCAATTCCCTTTTATTACTGTTAAATTTGAGTTGCAATACTATAAGGTTAATTTTTATTTACACGTATATGTTTCGTGAATATTTCTGGGCCAAGAGTGAGGTTGAGCGCTTTTAAACCGGTTTAAACCCCCAGTGCTTAGCATTGACCGTTCCAAGGAGGTGACCACAGCTTTATTCTACTATGTGTGTAGGTTGTTTCGTATTGTGCCGTACTGTTTTGGCAACTGGTCACTTATTATAAATAAAGGACCACGAACGTGTGTATAATAGGAATGCAATACTGCTGGAGCAACTGGAGTTTCACTTCTTAACTTTGATAAAAAAACTCATTGTGCCAAATATGTATATGTCATCAAGATAACTGACAATTCCCTTGCAACTATCATCAACTATTCATAATGAACTTTGACGAAAAATTTATTGTATTTATATTAAATGACAGAAATGTTGAGTGCCTTGTGAAATTAAGCATTCAATATAATTAATTATTTATATTAATTCGACGGCTATTTATGGCATATTGATATAGTATAGATCTTTCTGACAATACAATATTATTTATTTATTTGCAGTGTAACATCCTCCGTTTTATCTATAAACTACAACTTATACTTGTATAATTAATATAGCTTAAACTGTGTATTTGTATATACGTCAAGCTATTTATTAATATTGACAAAACACTGTTTGAAATGTAAAAGTATCACCATGAAGGGCACAATCTGAAATACAGGCGATCTAATGGGACCCATGTCATTGTCAGAATCTTACTATCATTACAGAAACAGTGGACATTGACAAAAAAACGAGACATTCTATTTGCAGTCCTTAAGAAGCGGAAACCTTTAAATTGACGAGGAGCAATTAGGAGTATACGAAAGTCGTAACAGTAGAATGCGGTCTTTACTTACTTTTCACGTACGTCAATGGTGTGCATGTTTTTTTTTGCAAACGCATTTTGCTTGGTAGATGATTTTGCGATAACCCCTTAATTAACCTGTTCCTGACAGTCGAAATGTGGTATAGTTATTGTTTCCACTTTCCATATTAAACATATAACCCATGTAATCAAAAGCTTATTAACGTAGCACTTTAGTGACTACTGTTGCGCTAAATGTTCTCAAATTTAAAGAAACCTTTATGTGTGTTTAGAAAAAAATAATTTGACTGGGTAATGGTTGAGTCGGTATAATTCGGTATATTGTTTTATCTTAATATCGTTCTTAGTGAGTGTATGCCAAGTGAACAAGTAACCCTTATATACAACACGGCAATTTACGAATCATTTTTCAATGTATGTGCGCCGTTTTGCATCAAGCTGACGAATCCATCCGTAGCCATTACCGTAGGAAACCGTGTTTTCAAGTTTAGGGCTAGTATGTACAAAACAAAATTTATACCTTATCATTGGGTTTATGTGAATTTATCAAGATGATATGAGAGAATGATTCTTTCCTAATACACATCTTCGTTTTTTACGCATGATATTTGTCATACTAAGTGTTTCTAATAATACGAGTCAGAACTGGCGCTGTGGGAAGCATGATCCTATTTCAACAAGCAGCCCTCCATGTTACAGCAGTTGAGTCAGACAGAGAAGCGAGACAAGTAAATTGATGCTCATAATTGGCGGAAAGAGTTTATTTACGGTATTGTCCATGCATTGGTTTTATAAAAGAACAGTAATGTAGTCTCGTATGAAATTTATATCTCAACGCTTCTAGTATTGTGCACATTTTCTTTATTATTTACCTCATTAAAGCTGCAATATTAAAAGAGGTCATTAAGTATACCAAACCTAGTTAATCACTGCAATGTCTCCTAGAATAACATTAAGCATAATTGCGACTGAAGAAAAGTTACAAAAGGTGTGTTAAATACTGGGGCATATAACCTTTTTTCTAATTGATCGCAAACGTTCACGACATATCGTCAAAGATCATTAACAAATGGGATTTACTCGAGAAACAAATCGTTGTTTTAAAAGTTACCATATTAACGTAAACCAGGCCATATCAGCAAAAACAAAAAGAGTAACCCAAATCGGAAAATTCAGCCTTTTATAACACTATATGACAAGAATAATCTCAAAAATTCTGAACCACATATGGGGATTCGTCGGATACACAATTCACGGCCAATATTGCTTCAGGAATGTATTGTTTTTTTATTAATAATATAAAATATTCTAATGAATTTTATGTTTCCGTTAGAGATAGAGGAACTTATGATGTGTGTTTAATAACAATTAATATGCGGTTTTCGTCTCAAGGTCATGCCACATAAGTGATTTTCGAGAGAATGATTGACATTCGCATTACAGTTTAATTCCGCGTGAGATCTCGCACATTATGATCCGGAGTAGAACACTTTGAATGCAGCAAATGCTCATCCTTTCAATTAAGGCATATATCGACAAAACACATCATCGTGGAGCATCAATCAGTTTAACTGGTATTCTGGTTAAGAGATACTTGTTTCTCGTTTAATTGTATGTATAAGCATCGATGGGAATGAGAGTCCAACGCAACGCGGATATCCGTCAAACAGAGTCTTGTATGAAGCAATCTATATGCCTTCGCTGCACCAATGCGTTCCTTAATAAGACGAAATATTGGCATATAAATGAAATACGTACTGCATGAGTTTGCTGTTTCTAAATGCATCGCAATGACCAAATTATTCATGTATAACATAGAACGTCAAATACCTAGATTAGTACAAATTGGTATGTTGAAAGAACGTATACGAACATCTCAAAACAAAGTTCCATTTACAGATAAACAATACGCTAAAAGATAGCAAACAACAACTTATTTAAATGGAATAGCCAGTATCTTATTAAATGTAGAACGTTTGGACGGACATTACAGTTGAACATTTCATACAAAAATTAATGTGTGTTTTTTTACAGTATATAAGTTATATTTACAGTTCATTACAATTAAGTTTGTTCGTTGGTATTTACTGGTTTTGCCGTTTAACGTGATTTGTAAATATGTTAATAACTTGCAACTGCTCTTGTTTGATCAGAGTTTGTGGTATTACAATAATGTCAATACCCCACCTTACAACATTAAAGCGGCCGAGATCCGATTCGAAGTAACGATATATACAGTGTATGTCCAGCACGAAACCAGGTGAGTTTCCCGAGTCCGGCCTTATGGCAAACCACAATACCAGATTATATTCAACTTCTTGAAAGGCCGGTCTCTAGAACAATAGGGTTTTCCGCGGTACTTTCCGCCTAGACTTGATTTCCGCTTAAAATATTAAATTTCCAAAAAAGCGGTACTCTGTTGTCCATGATAAGCTTTTGTTGACTGTAGAGGCTTATCTCGGAAGATACTTTTCGCGCATGCGTTAAGCTTAGTTTTCCCACAGATTGGCTTATTTATACAATAGATAGGGTGTACAGGGGGTAGACTGTCGGTTACACGGATCGTTTATCTGATTATATTATATGCTTATATCTTCTTTGAAAAAGCTAATTAGGCTAANAATACATTTTTTTGGCAAGTGTTGCCCTTAAATAGTACACACATTAATAACCAATGCATTTATTCACTATTAGTTTCCAATAAACTTGCATGATCTCTGTTTTTACCCAACATTTTTTTCTATATTTTCTAGGCGAAGAAAACGGAAGGAATCCGCATTGTAAAACAATGACGAATAACAATTAATACATCGTCATCAGCTACATTAGATACAGTTGTAGGTGTACAGCGAAATTATTGTTGTATAATTTGTTTACAATTTGTTTTTAAGTAACGGAAATAACGAGAATATATTTAATATAATAATTGTTTTTACTAGTTATAGGTTATTAGACATTTCACTTTACAATACGAATTATATTTGGATGAGTACACAGCTCTGTTCGTGGATTTTCTGAATTTATTTCATACTTGCCTATTCAAAAACTGGCGTGCCATACAGCCAATGCTACCCATAAAACCGATTCCATAGTCTAAGGATTTTCAAGATGTTTTAATACAAATAATACACAAAACTAATATTGAAATTAATAACAGTATCTGTATTACGTGTAAACTTATATAAATTATAGCTGAAGCCTCCATTCTTCTTTTCTCAGAAATCATAGGCTTGTATTAGTTCTTCTTGAATGCTCTGAGCTTTTATAAGTTATAAGTACATACATACAGCTCAGAGGGTCATTAGCTGGGAGTTGGATAATTGCAACTAAGTCTTGTATTGTTTCGTAAGAATAAACGTTGCACACTGTCAGCCATTTTGAAATCATGACTCCAAAATCAAGTAATAGTAGAGTCTTTCGGCCAAGTAAATATAAAAATATGAATCAAATAAAGCTTTTGCTAACCTTTATCCCAGAAAACATTCTACAACACCGCAATTTAATATGTCAAGATGGCGGAATGTTTATGTCCTCCGGAAATGCGAGCACCTGTTGTGGGCCGCCTGTTGAGCCAATCGAAACACTTTTGAGCATGCGCAAAGTGTAGCGGGAATATACAAAATATACACCAAACACGGTGTGGATATATTTTACGACCGGACAGGGAAACTGAGACCCAATAAATATGTTTAAGAAGGTAGACTGTACTCACGTATTGAACCATACAGATAAATATAAAACAAACGATTTTGTTGGGTCTTATTTATATTGGGTCTTGACCCAATACTTAGGTACGACCCAATAAGTACCTCATGGACCCAACAATTCGGGTGTGAGACTTACATTCGTCCCAATAAATTGGTGAGTTTAAAACTATATATATATATATATATATATAGACATACATTATACATGAATTGATTTAGACACATGTACAGTAGACAAGTCAATTGTAGTCATAGGTGGTGGCACACATTCTGTTAACGCAATGCTTCGTATGTTTAATATATAGAAAATACCACACAAAAAACAGCATTTATTATTCTTTTATGACAAATATAATGTTTTCCCAGACATTAATAACTCTATTTTGGATACATACACTTTTACGATAATAACAAGTATCGTATTCAAATAACGTCTTATTTTTGTATTCAGAAGAAATCATCACGAATTCGTAGTTTTAAGTACATAGACGATTGCATATGTTACTAAAATAAAGGAAACTACTTTGCAGTCGTCAATACATGACAACTGTGTAGATCACAAAGGGAATAGTTATTAGCCATTAGGCTAATTATGATATATGTTAATTTTCTGTATTTACACATTCTTAATAAGAGCGTTATTGCAATATTTAGTTTCCTAAATGGGCTCAATATGGAATAGATGTAACTTCTTTACCTTCTTTCGTAATACAAATACACGGTGTCCCCGATTGTCAGTGTCTCAGCACTATTAGAAACACATCTGTTGTTGCAGTAAGTTTAACTGCAACGGAAGTTCCAATTGTAAGATGGTTTCCTGCAACGTGTGTCCATTTTTCAGAATGTATAGGTGTATTGTTTTGAGAAATATAAAATAATTTTATAAAAAGATAAGTAATTTTCTGTCGTGAGTTATAAATCAATATGGGGTGCTTGAAATGATTATGTTTGACGTGCAAGTATGTAATGAAAAAATAATGGCAAATATTTTATCTACAAATGATATAATTTGTTGTTGAATTTTGAATTATGAATGTATGACAAAAATAAATATTCATTCAAAGTGTATGGGTTTGATTTTTATCAAATGCATACGTGTTTTGTTTTTATTACTTTTAAGATATGGGTACATATAAACAACTTGATCTCGTTTATTCCAATATGGCGTGTCTGTGCAAACAGCAACATCTCTTCCATTTAAGAGAGGCATCCAAGTATGCTGAATAAGTGCTTATCAGGATAAGCAATATGATCATGCCATTCGGTACGTTAACAGTAGGTTTGTAGAAAAAACTATTAAAATGAATGGAAGATTTAGGTATCTATTATAAACATGCTTTTTAAAAATAGCATTCACGATTACAAAAAATTGATAAACATTATGAATTTAAAATATATTGCTGATTGAAACAATTAACTTGAAAAAAAATACCATATTACAGTGTAAGCTCGATAAATATATATGACCATATGAGCTTAGTATTGTGTTTATTATTACATTGATTTGCTTGCTTTATTTGAGCTAAATAGTATTAACACCATTCAGGAAGAATGGCAATTTCATATCGAATAAACCAAGTGTCAGGCAATATGGAAGTTCTCTATTGCATTAAACTAGTGAGGTGTATAGTGTTAATTGTAATGAATTGTAACACAGCACAATCTATTCAAATATTTTGTCTGAATGAGTCGTTACTGAGATGAATACCNATACCCTTTTCAAATATAAAAAAAATAATCTTGGCCTCAAAACTTGCAATAAACACCCATGGGCTCTCGGACTATTTGTTTAACAGGGACAATAAAACACGTCTGCTCTTTTCTTTTAAGTGAAAGTGTACTTTGGGCCCTTTCATGAGAGAAAAATTTGCAGTAGGCCCATTATTAAAAAAAAAAAATCGACAGCCAGCTGGGGGCGGGCCCCTGTGCCCACCCCCTGGGTACGGGCCTGCTGAGGCTTAAGATCCAGCTAGGGTTCAACCCCCGGATAACTCAAACCTTTTAACCAAACAATTTTTATGCTATGTTAATAAATTAAATTTTCAAATTATTGTTGTTTTATTATTTAAAGCATTAAGTAAGTACCGGAAATTTATTCAAACGATTAGGGGGTAGGTGTTCAAGTTATATATTAGTAAACACAGACATATGGTCCACCTATAAAAGATAGTAGATTACTAAGTAAGCGATATATCTACAGAAATGTGTCAAACAACCTTGGTATTGGAAAGGTCGTACATATCTTTCATCCACATAACACAAAATTACTTTACTGGTTTCAGCCTCTTAAAACTAAAATATAACATCATTGAAGAATGAAGACATGTACGTGTAAAAATGTGTGCTTTTTAACCTTCATCCAATTGGCCTATAACCTATTATTCTTGTGCTTACTAGAAACAGTCTTGTGTGTTTTTAAACGATCATTTAAGAAGACAGTTTAGAGTTTGTCATGGTATAAATGAATTGAAGCTTTTATGAGCTATAACTGTATATCATGATGTTTGTTTCATTATTATATGTATAGATAATTATTTCTTAATATTAAACTAAAAGGTTTTACGTAAATCTACACTTTCGTCCCTCGAAAACTTCGAAACATCAATTCAATGGTTAAACTTAGTCCAACTTGTTGACGCTCTCAAATATTAACTTAAGCTACTCTTTATATGGGTAATATTTGGAGCGTACAACGGGGGAAAGACCAAAACAATGGTGGAAAGTTTTCCTTCTTTGTCTATATTGTTGCGCAAGGATTTTGTGCGCAATATTCAAGCCCCGATATCAGACAGTTTATAATATCAACGGATTGCAATCATATTGACATACCTGTGTAGATGATTAATTTCTCGATAATGTTCCATAAGAATTATGTAATTACACTTTGAATTTTGCACGTCTGAGCAATTTAAATTGAGCCACTATTCAAATTTTTAATTTCTCTCGATTCGCCCACTGTGTATCCATCTATCAAGAACGCAGCATCAATGTTAACCATCGGGTTTAAATGTGAAGACTAAATGGCGGAAAACACAGTCTGCATTCGTCTGTTGTGAGCGCAGAGCGTTATATTGTAAAGTGAAAATAATGCGCATACACGTTACACCGTAATGCCTTCTTCTGATTGGTTGATATTTAAATCTGGTTCATAACATGGCGAGAGGTCAGTGATTGTATTGCAATTTAAGAAAAAGTTGAACTGAAGAATTTATGCATTTCTTACTTCAATTCGACGATATTTGAGGTAAAAATGGACTTCTGAACTAAAACTTTATGAGTTGGTAGTTATTTTGCAATTTTACGCAAATTGATAAAAAAATTAACTTTCTAGTTTCCACCATGTAATTGGTCCTTGGTCGATAAGACGTTCCAAAGAATTTAGCCCATATAAAAAGTATCTCTAAATTCTTTGCACGTCTTATAAATAAGACTATGGGTAAACTCTAAAGATCAAATCGTGTATGAATAGGCACATTGCTAATATTTAGAAGCCCTTTAACTTTAAACTAGATAATAATAATTATTGAACACAATTTGAGACTGTCCCTTTTCTGATTTAGATGTACATGTAATTGCAATAATCCAACTCCCAGTAATTGACCCTCCGGGTCGCTGGGAGTTGCAACTGATAAAGGCTTTTTTCATGCAAACTCGCCGCCTGGAATCCAGGCGGTACTTTAATGGGTAATATTAGCCACATAAACTATTTTCTGGCATGAATAAACACAAACAGATCATAAATATATCCTTAATGCGCAAATTAAAACAGCTTACGTGATATGGTATGCTCGCATAATAAGGATGTTTATCCAAGTTTCAAACACGTTAACGGTTCATGAAAATGTGTTTTTGCAATTATATAATTATTCTGCATGCACACCAGATTGTGTATGTTGTTTCAAATTGTCAATTAGCAATCAAGCAATGTATTTATGTTTTTTTTCCCACTTTTTGGGAAGAAAGCCCATGGCTTTGGAATTGGGAATTTTAGCGGCATTTTCAGGAATTGGGAAAATAAATTCAGAAGCCTCCTTTTTTCGCCCGAAAAGTCAACTGAATTGGGAAATACTAATTTGATATAAATCTTTATTTTAATTTAAATTAAAAAAAAAAAAAA
>VMBQ01005186.1:0-23618 GCA_007657795.1 Dreissena rostriformis
CAAGGGAAGTTATAATTTTTAAAGGGATATAATCAAAAAATATTATTTTTAATTGAAATTCAAAACCTCGCAGTAGGGGGCATTGTGTTTCTGACAAACACATCTCTTATTTCTTCTGTTTTTAATAAGCTCTCTTTGAAACGAATACATTCAAACTGTTCACAAATTGACCAAATGTAGTTATATTACCGGTATTTATAAAGTTTACTAATACATTTGTCTGAAGTAACCTTAAATTGATGGGTTGTGTACAAAATAGGTATGTTAAGAAGTTCTATTTAAATGCCAAAATGATTGCCTTTTAAAAAATTATCTTTTCAATTTTCACTATTAATACATGTAATCGTGTTGAATATAGTTCACCTTTTGTCTCCAAGTACTTTGTTTCAATATTAATGTTACTGGTGTGTCAATGCTAGCATTCCCATAATATTACCGTATTTACGGTACTTTTCTGTTTAGTTTATTAATGTCAGACAGGTGTTTCAAATATTCAGATTTATTCTGAATGCGAAGCATGTCAGCTAGGTTCAATGATTTAATTTTACCAATATACAGTAAACTAAATATTGGGATGTATTTCCACATGTTATTTAAATATTTGATTAAATTTACATAAATCGGGATGTGATTATTCCTATATAACACACATCAATTCATAAACTGCAAATGCGTGCCCTTAGGGAACTGTTCTTGTTTACATTATACGGACCAATTTACTAGTGAATATACATGTAGACTGATTGCAACTTGTACAAACTGAATATGGGATAAATCTTACAAGTTAATTTTGAATGAGAAAAAAAAACATTTGACTGTATTGAAACACTAAGTTTCAAACACTGCTTTGTATGTGCTTGCTTATCTTAATCTTTTTTGGCATACTGGGTACTACACTGAATGTTTGGCCATAGAGGGGTCTTTCTAAGGGTCAAATTTAACTTGACTGGGAAGTATCTCCTGACTTCTCCTGAATCCCTGGGATTAAGAAGTCAGGAGAAAACAAAAAGTAATGTTTTTTAGTTATATGATATATAGTTAGTAATTAATTGCATTATTTTACCATTTGTAAGTATTGTATACAAAATGTAAATAATGAATTATGCACATACAATTATCCAGGTTTTTTTTCTCCACTTTTTGGGAATTGGGAATTTTATCGGCATTTTCAAGAAATTGGGAAAATAAATTCATTAGCAAATTTTTCGCGCGGAAAGTCCACTGATTTGGGAAAAAATAAGTGGATATAACTCTTTATAATAATTCAAATTAAAAAACAAAATCATTATTATATACTTTGTTAGATGTAATTGAAATAAAATATAGATAAAATAATATTCTATAAAAAAAATAAAAAAAAAAATGGGGAATTTTTAAGCCAATTTTGGGGAAAAAGTATACTTTTTGCCATTTCGGCTATAAAATCGGGCCAAAAAAAACCCCTGTTATCTTATTTGTTTGTTGGATTAATTATTCCTTCAAGTAAAAAGAAAGCAACAAACCAAACAAACTTCTTATAGTACCTTTATCATTCAACCCTGCATGAAAGTGATATAATAATATATTTACATCCTCACCCCAATCATTCATCCCACACAAAAATAACTGTTTTTAGCTCACCTGAGCACAACGTGCTTATGGTGAGCTATTGTGATCGCCTTTTGTCCGTCGTGCGGCGTGCGGCGTCAACATTGACCTTGTTAACACTCTTAAGGTCACATTTATTGTCCAATCTTCATGAAACTTGGTTAGAACATGTGTCTCAATAATATCTTGGACGAGTTCGAAAATGGTTCCGGTTGGTTGAAAAACATGGCTGCCAGGGGGCGTGGCAGTTTTCCTTATATGGCTATAGTAAAACCTTGTTAACACTCTAGAAGTCACATTTTTGGTCCANATTGAAAAGTGTGTTAAAGTGAGTCTTTTAGCCTGGTTTCAGCTCTCAAATTATTTACAAAAAGACCAATTTAAACTCGCTCAAACCCACTTCTGTTTAAAAAAAGACCAACTTCTGTTGTAAAAGACTCGCTTATAAAACAAAAAGACACACTTAAACACACATAAACCAACTCATAAATAAAAAGGCTCACTTTTGAAACACAAAAAACCAACTCCTTACAGAAAAAAACTCGCTTAAACACACATCTTCTTAAAATAACCAACTTTAAACTCAGTTAAGCACAGTTTAGCACACATGAAACTCGCTTTTAATAGCAAAAACCAACTTCCGCTGAGAAAAACTCAGAAAAAACACAGTTTTATGTTGGTTTAAGTGTGTTTTGGTATGAAAGTGGGTTATTTTTTTGACAAGGGAAAGTGAGCTAACTGGTGGAAAGGCCAAAGTGGCTCTCTCTGCCGACCCCTGCCATTAAACACAAATGCAGTTGGCTTCTTTCAGCCGTGTAACAAAAACAATTAATCTATTGTAGGGATTGAGCTTAAGCAGAATAGCAAGGGGGGGGGGGCTTTAATTTTTATGACCCACCCTGTGATTATATGTGGCCTCCCCCTTCCATTTTTATACAGTTACTCTAGCCTTTTAAAATATATCTCACCCTTCTTTTGTCCCTTTTTTATTTGTGTCAATGTTATGGTAAATACCGAAACCCTCTATGTGTTGACTATTTTTATAGAGTAACATATATTATTACTTGATATTAATATCAAATTATTTAAAAAAAAAGAACACACAGTACCGCATCGAATGAGGCTGAATGGATGATTGAATATAAGTACTTAAGTGGTAAAAAGTCAGAACAACGTTAGTAAAACACACCTTCAATATTTCATTTCAGGCGGTCAAATTTCAAAAACATGAGGAATCATCCAAAGAAGACACCTACATATCATATGTTAAATACAAAGTGGCCCACTCTGAGTTCCTGCACGGATTCATTGCCTCCCTGTCCATGATCATCGTGTCTGAGCTCGGGGACAAAACATTCTTCATAGCAGCTATCATGGCGATGCGACACTCACGTGCCACAGTCCTTGCTGGTGCACTTGGAGCTCTGATTGTCATGACATTCTTATCAGGTATATTGTGATTACCAGCAGATCCTATAATATGAGCCTCTCTCTGGGAAAACTGGGCTTAATTTATCTGCGTAAAGTGTCATCCCAGATTAGCCTGTGCAGTCATCACAGGCTTATCAGAGACAACACTTTCCTCCTACACTGGATTTGCGTTTAGAAGAGACTTCTTTTAACAAAAAATGCCTTAAAAGTAGAAAGTGTCATCCCTGATTAGCCTGTGCAAAGGCTAATCTGGGACTAAACTTTAAGCACATGCATTAATCCCAGTTTTCCCAGAACGAGGCTCTGAAGTTAATGATACTACAAATACAACAGCAGTGCATTATTTCACAATGATTGTTACAAACCTGGAGCTTGTGCACATCTTTTGATACAAGTTATTGGATTGTTAAATATTGTTTATATTTGTTATATTTGTTTTAAGTATTTATAGATTTTAAATGTTTTCTGCTTTCAAATTTCAGCCATGCTGGGCTTTGCCACAACTATAATTCCACGAAAAGTGACCTATTATGCATCATCCATATTATTTGCTGTGTTTGGACTGAAAATGCTTAAGGATGGTAAGTCATGAAGGACAGTGTTCCTTATTGAACTAGTGTTTTTATTTTCCCTAAAAGTGTTCTAGTTTCTTGACATATTATTCATGTTACAATGTTGCTGTACATTTGTTTTTAAAATTAGAATGACAACTGGGCCTTAAATCATAGTTTGATTACCCATTGTAAAAGACAAAGCGTTTATTTGCTTAAACTTTTACTATTGACACACTGACTAAGTGCTGTCGTAAATGGCCATTCCAATTGTTTCAGCTTAAGTTTGCATATGATCAGTGTGTCAGTAATGAGTATTTTTAAGTATTGAATTATGTGTGTTTACCACAATCATTTGTGGCGTGTTCTGAGAAAACTGGGCAAAATGATTGTGCGTTAATTGTCATCCCAGATTAGCCTGTGCAGTCCGCACAGGCTAATCAGGGACGACCATTTCCGCTTTTATGGAATTTTTCGTTTAAATGATGTCTCTTCTTAGCGAAAATGCAGTTTAGGCGGAAAGTGTCGTCCCGGATTAGCCTGTGGGGACTGCACAGGCTAATCTGGGATGACACTTTACGCACAAGCATTTTGCCCAGTTTTCTCAGAACACGACACAATTGTCATTGCAGCGAAAGCAGTTTTGCAATTATCACACAACAATCCATAGTGTCCACACAAGTCTCATTTTCCAACATGCATAGTGTGTTTTAATGCATCTTTTGTTAATTTGGAAAGGTTTGGTGCATTTTGGGAACAAGTCCATGGGTCAATCGGAATGGACCCTCTCTGGTACATATGAGTGGCACTCTGTGAAAAACTGCAGTCTGCTCAGGCTTATCAGGGACGACACTCTCTGTCTAGACTGGATTTTTTTAGAAGAGACTGCCTTGAAACATTAACATTCCGTAAAAGCGAATGGTCGTCCCTTATTTTTAACCAGGTTTTCCGTAGGAAAAAACTGGTTATTAGATTGGTGAATGTCGTCAGGTGGGCAGGCGGAAAAAGTTTGACCGGACCATAACTATGTATTTATGGTTAGATTTTTAAATGACTTAGTACATTTGTTCACCATCATTGGAGGGTTTGTCATGCGAAAGAAGTAAGTCGACTGCTCCAAGGTCAAGGTCACACTTTGAGTTCAAAGGTCAAAAATGGCCATAAATGAGCTTGTCCGGGCCATAACTATGTCGTTCATTGTGAGATTTTAAAATCATTTGGCACATTTGTTTACCATCATTGGACGGTGTGTCATGCAAAAGAATTACATGGATATCTCCAAGGTCAAGGTCACACTTTAAGAAAATAGATTTAATTTTACACAAGGGGGGTAACTACATGTAGGAACAATCAGTAACAATGCACATTTTGAATTGTCTCCCTTTATCAGACTTTTGTTTTTCAAATTAAAAACCTGGTTTTTTGACAATTTTGTCCCTTGTTCCCTGATAAGCCTCGGTGGACTGCCCAGGCGAATCTGGAAATTTATGCACATGCATTTGAGCCCAGTTTTACCAGAATGAGGCTCATATATATATTTGCTTGCAGGCTGGTCTATGTCCCCTGATGAAGCCCAAGAAGAATATAAGGAAGTCCAAGAAGAACTAAAGAAAAAGGAAGACGAGGTAAGTGAACCTTCTAGTTGATTAACAGTTATTCAGATTTACAATATAATATTTTCATGAACATGTAGCAGCAACTTTAAACTGCAATTCAAATTCTCCTGTAATGAGTTCAGAAATGTTCTTATGTTATATTAATTCCCTTGTTACAAAATTATTACATTGAAGTTCCTTTTCACTTAAAATTTACGAGATTTAAAAAGTTCAATCTTAATGCATTGATTATTATTTTATTGTCAAGAGTGACGGAAACTTATAATTTTATGCGGCAGGACTCGAGTAGGTTTTGACGGCCAGAGTATGATATTTCTTTGCATTTCTGTGCAATACGACTTCTGCATTGAATGTAGTTAAGAGTTATTTAAATAAGAACGCAACAACTTTGTGACCATATTATCGTCTGATTGATCTAATTTCCGCAATGTCATCGCCATGCAGTCTAAAAAGCTGTATGAAATTNTAGAAGAGACTGCCTTGAAACATTAACATTCCGTAAAAGCGAATGGTCGTCCCTTATTTTTAACCAGGTTTTCCGTAGGAAAAAACTGGTTATTAGATTGGTGAATGTCGTCAGGTGGGCAGGCGGAAAAAGTTTGACCGGACCATAACTATGTATTTATGGTTAGATTTTTAAATGACTTAGTACATTTGTTCACCATCATTGGAGGGTTTGTCATGCGAAAGAAGTAAGTCGACTGCTCCAAGGTCAAGGTCACACTTTGAGTTCAAAGGTCAAAAATGGCCATAAATGAGCTTGTCCGGGCCATAACTATGTCGTTCATTGTGAGATTTTAAAATCATTTGGCACATTTGTTTACCATCATTGGACGGTGTGTCATGCAAAAGAATTACATGGATATCTCCAAGGTCAAGGTCACACTTTAAGAAAATAGATTTAATTTTACACAAGGGGGGTAACTACATGTAGGAACAATCAGTAACAATGCACATTTTGAATTGTCTCCCTTTATCAGACTTTTGTTTTTCAAATTAAAAACCTGGTTTTTTGACAATTTTGTCCCTTGTTCCCTGATAAGCCTCGGTGGACTGCCCAGGCGAATCTGGAAATTTATGCACATGCATTTGAGCCCAGTTTTACCAGAATGAGGCTCATATATATATTTGCTTGCAGGCTGGTCTATGTCCCCTGATGAAGCCCAAGAAGAATATAAGGAAGTCCAAGAAGAACTAAAGAAAAAGGAAGACGAGGTAAGTGAACCTTCTAGTTGATTAACAGTTATTCAGATTTACAATATAATATTTTCATGAACATGTAGCAGCAACTTTAAACTGCAATTCAAATTCTCCTGTAATGAGTTCAGAAATGTTCTTATGTTATATTAATTCCCTTGTTACAAAATTATTACATTGAAGTTCCTTTTCACTTAAAATTTACGAGATTTAAAAAGTTCAATCTTAATGCATTGATTATTATTTTATTGTCAAGAGTGACGGAAACTTATAATTTTATGCGGCAGGACTCGAGTAGGTTTTGACGGCCAGAGTATGATATTTCTTTGCATTTCTGTGCAATACGACTTCTGCATTGAATGTAGTTAAGAGTTATTTAAATAAGAACGCAACAACTTTGTGACCATATTATCGTCTGATTGATCTAATTTCCGCAATGTCATCGCCATGCAGTCTAAAAAGCTGTATGAAATTGCCCTCAAGTTTATCATATCCGGCCAATGTAAACCTCTGTCGCGTAAGGTACCAGATTAAAACGGTTAAATAGTGACGAGTTGTTTCTGGTTTTAATCAGCCGTCTTACCACCCAATCGCCCATACTTTTGCATGTTCCATAATGATCTTCAGCAACTGAATAGTATGTCATGATTCCTTGATAAATACTAATTTGAAGCACATAAATGTGAGTGACCTGTCCAAAAATATATCACAATATCAATATTAACCCTTCCCTCTCAATAGTCAAGTGAAAATGGCTTTGCAACCAGCATAAAACCAGAACAGTCTGCGAGTAACTCGCAGTCTGTTCAGGTTTTATGCTGTTTGCTGCTCATCAGTATCTTAGAATTAGATATAAAGTCTTTTAAACTTGAATCAAGTAAGAAAGGTATTTAATTTAATTTTCTGAGGGACTACAAACCTGTCAAAATGCGTTTCTGAGAGGTTAAGGGGTAATAGTTAATTGAAGTATGTAAATTGTTCTGTTTCAGAGATTAACAGGCACCACTCAGGATGTAGAGACAGGCATTATACGAGGCCCCAAACGGAACATACTGACCCTGATATTCAGTGCAATATTCATAGAGGCCTTTGTGCTGACCTTTTTGGCCGAGTGGGGGGACAGATCTCAGATAGCCACCATTATATTGGCAGCCAGAGAGGTATTGCAGTCTGCATATTCACTATGCCACTAGTACTAATTTTCAAAATAAATGTACTAAAAACATCAATAAGTAAAAAAATAATTGTTTATACTAGTTTGATTACTGGACATGCCTAAACAAATAGAATATTTTGTTTATTTTTTAAGAAGGGTATTTGACTAAATTACTCTTTCTAATTACTTGTCAAACCAGGTAGGTAATTTTAAAGCTTTCACTTACTGCAGGGAATTGTATAAAAAGTGTTTAATATAAACTGTAGTAACTTGATTACTGCAGTTATTTACATGGTTATGTTACTGCCTTACTTTTTTCTTTTTTATAAACGATGGTTGCTGCGCTATAACCTAACCATTGAAAATTGTTAACTTACCGTAGTACAATTACCAACAATGCAACACTGAAATAAGTCATTTTCGCGCAATTTGTCAGACAAAAAATGCCAAATAAGGCCTCTCTGTCACAAAGGAAACAAGTGAAAAATAGGCTAAACTCTTTAGAAAATATTCATAAATTAAAATCAAACCATGCCTCTGCGATCTGGACATGTTGGCAATAGTCAGGCTGGCTTTACAAAAATCAACACGTATTAGTTTGTAGTCCCATTTTCAAATAGCCAAAACTGATATAAAAAACGCAAAAATGTAATTTCCTTGATTAAACCTTCAAAATGCTCATGTATTTTGCATGCATTGCCTTGAAGATATTACAGAGGGTACTATCTAAGGTCCCAGGTGTATCAAAATTTAATCAATAAAAGTTTTGCAAGACTGCGTTTTACAAGCTAGATTCTATATTTGATATAATGTTATCTTTAATGAAATCTTTAAAATTTACGTAAAATCACTATTTGGAACGAAAGAACTTGCAGTGTACATCAAATCAACTGCAGTTTATATTTAGATAGTCAAAAGGTATTTTATGTTCATGCCATATTGGGGACCTAAAAATGATAACTTTATTCGTTTCAAGATACTGATAGCTGTGTATGGTGTGAGCATGAATACGGTCTTAACCCTTTGAGCGCTGGAACCGGATTTTGAAGGCCTTTGCAAACAGTTTGGATCCAGATGAGACGCCACAGAACGTGGCGTCTCATCAGGATCCAAACTGTTTGCTATTCTGATAGTATTCTTTGAAAAAAAAAATGGAAGAAAATGCTAATTTTAGAACTTCAGCAGACAACATTTTAGCAGACGACAAATTTCCCAGCATGCAAAGGGTTAAGCAATTTAAAGACTTAGTTTGAGATTTTTACAAACTACTACATACACTTGACATTTTTGCCAACCACAACAAACACTTAATAATGGTTTAAGCATTCAATATTTTAAGCATGTTGCACACATGATGATGATGAGATAGTTTTTGGTATTCATTCAATATGAATTAAAATAAGTCCAACAGTTACTGGTTTGAACATATTTATAAAAGGTAGATTAGTATATTTTTTTATTTAATGTATTACAGTTGTTGCATTCCCTGGTGTATTTTGTTATTGCTTTAAATATAAATACTATAGAGATATACACACTCTAAAAAAAAACAATTTGGATAAGTTTGACGATAAATAATAATACAAACTTACCATTCACAAAATAATATTTGTTTTATTGCCAAATACAGCTCAGGAAAGTTGTTATCATTTTTTTATTTTTTTTTATATACTTAAATCTTGTCATCAAAAAAAACTAAAGTACTTTACTAAATGTTTTAAACCGTAAAAGTACTGCTGTATGTTAATCGACTAATATAACTGGTATCTATAAATCTCAGGACAGGTTGCGATAAACAAATTTAAGTACCTTTGGCGCAGTAAGTTGTCAGTAAGACCAGTCTTTTGTATGTCAAATCGTCGTAATATTCCGTGTTGTCTGTGTCTAAAATATAGTATGTCCGCCATGTTGGACTGTCGGTCCGTGTGGTAACCAGGGCTTAATCAGCACTTAGATGTGGGGTGAAAAAAGTAGCGGTAAAAGAGCGGTTACGGGCATTGTCGTTTTTTGATACAAATCACAGTGACTTACTGTTACTATGAGGTAAATTTGTTTATACAATTGGCTACTGATTGATTTAATTGTAAATGATTGTTATTTTGATGTTACCTGTATCAAAATGGCTGCTTGCAACTGAAATTCCTGAAATGTATATCACTCTTCTCATAATCATAATTAAACCTACTATTGAAAACCTAATAATCTAAACATATGCAGAACACCCAATGTTTGATAATTTCATGTATGAGAACCCATGTCCATGACCTGATATGTGTTTAATCATGTATGAGCACCCATGTCCATGACCTGATATGTGTTTAATCATGTATGAGAACCCATGTCCATGACCTGATGTGTTTAATCATGTATGAGAACCCATGACCTGATATGTGTTTAATCATGTATGAGCACCCATGTCCATGACCTGATATGTGTTTAATCATGCTCAGCTTAGTTATGGGGTGCAAGGTGACGAGGTATCAACAAAAAAATTAGGTGTCCCTCAAAGTAAGAGGGACGTGCCTGATATGTATCATAAAGGTCATGAAGACCTCTTCCGTCCTTATCAAGGGGAGTGCTAACCTTCTCTCCTTTCTTATGACACACTTCTGTTAGTGTGATTTTCTTGGTTTTATATGCTGGTTGTAGCTTTTATTCAACCATACTGGTATTTTCTATGTACACTTTTCTGGATGTTTCTGTAAATAATAAATTTATCAATATCAAATATGATATACTATGCATAAATATATGCTACTAGTGCTGTTTATATTCTATATTTAACAATTAATTATTTTATTTAGTTGTATTATTAACACTTTTTGGATTAAATGTTGCAAAACAGTGGCTGTAAAAATTTAAAGGGAGTTAATTTCAATTGTTACTGCAGTAAGAGTTGTCTTTCTTTTTCTAATTGAAATCTTTTCAGCCAGTCAAATATCTCTAAATTATATCAGGCGCATGTGAGTTTAGTTGTTTTTCACCATACCTGACAGGGCTTTTTTTNAGACATGGACACACTCCGTGTCCTCACATAATGCAGACTAAGACATGGACACACTCCGTGTCCTCACATAATGCAGACTAAGACATGGACACACTCCGTGTCCTCACATAATGCAGACTAAGACATGGACACACTCCGTGTCCTCACATAATGCAGACTAAGACATGGACACACTCCGTGTCCTCACATAATGCAGACTAAGACATGGACACACTCCGTGTCCTCACATAATGCAGACTAAGACATGGACACACTCCGTGTCCTCACATAATGCAGACTAAGACATGGACACACTCCGTGTCCTCACATAATGCAGACTAAGACATGGACACACTCCGTGTCCTCACATAATGCAGACTAAGACATGGACACACTCCGTGTCCTCACATAATGCAGACTAAGACATGGACACACTCCGTGTCCTCACATAATGCAGACTAAGACATGGACACACTCCGTGTCCTCACATAATGCAGACTAAGACATGGACACACTCCGTGTCCTCACATAATGCAGACTAAGACATGGACACACTCCGTGTCCTCACATAATGCAGACTAAGACATGGACACACTCCGTGTCCTCACATAATGCAGACTAAGACATGGACACACTCCGTGTCCTCACATAATGCAGACTAAGACATGGACACACTCCGTGTCCTCACATAATGCAGACTAAGACATGGACACACTCCGTGTCCTCACATAATGCAGACTAAGACATGGACACACTCCGTGTCCTCACATAATGCAGACTAAGACATGGACACACTCCGTGTCCTCACATAATGCAGACTAAGACATGGACACACTCCGTGTCCTCACATAATGCAGACTAAGACATGGACACACTCCGTGTCCTCACATAATGCAGACTAAGACATGGACACACTCCGTGTCCTCACATAATGCAGACTAAGACATGGACACACTCCGTGTCCTCACATAATGCAGACTAAGACATGGACACACTCCGTGTCCTCACATAATGCAGACTAAGACATGGACACACTCCGTGTCCTCACATAATGCAGACTAAGACATGGACACACTCCGTGTCCTCACATAATGCAGACTAAGACATGGACACACTCCGTGTCCTCACATAATGCAGACTAAGACATGGACACACTCCGTGTCCTCACATAATGCAGACTAAGACATGGACACACTCCGTGTCCTCACATAATGCAGACTAAGACATGGACACACTCCGTGTCCTCACATAATGCAGACTAAGACATGGACACACTCCGTGTCCTCACATAATGCAGACTAAGACGTGCAAGGACCTCATACACTTCAAAAAAACATACACGCACAGTCTTAAAAATGGCTAACAGGAATGGTCGTATGGTCCTTCATTTTGGAATATATTGTTCTGAATTTACAAGATTTCAAATCGTCATATTTTATCATCAATTTAAACTTAACAAAACACCTTTCCATAAAATATTTTCATTCTTCATTATTTGATTAGGAACAGTATAATTTGTCTGATCATATAAATATTAATTAAATTCCAAAAACTAGGTACAAATGTTATAAACTTAAATAAACAAATCAATTCAGTTTTCACGTATCAAATCTATTCAAACCGCAACTCAAATTGTGACAGTTATGACCATTACCTTGAAGTGGAAATACAATTTTGGTATTATTTGATGGGAATTTTCATGAAATGTTACTGCATTGCTTTCTGAAGGATTGTTTTGCCAATATTGATTAGTGTATTGACAGTATTGCAATCAATATGGTTGATTACCCTTATTTTTCTAGTTGTCCATTGACAAGTTAGATGTCCGCTAACGAGACCATGAAACCTTGCTTGACTTTATAGCAGACAGGGTACCTCCTGACCAGACTGCGCGATTGTGCAGACTGGCCCGTAGCTACACTTGCTGCATACGGCATAAGACCCATTTTCGCATGACACAGCTCAAATGGGTGGATGTTTGAACTTCCTTTCAGGATGTGTATGGTGTGATGCTGGGAGGATTCCTGGGACATGCCCTGTGTACCGGCCTTGCAGTGTTAGCTGGACGCATTGTTGCAGCGAAAATATCAGCCAGAACCGGTACGCAGATGTGAAAACTTTTTGCAGTCATTACAAAATAAAAGGCGTTAAATTCATGTGCGTAAAGTGTCATCCCAGATTAGCCTGTGCAGTCTGCACAGACTAATCAGGGACGACACTTTCCGCCTTAACTGGATTTTTGCTTTAAACAAAAAATATCATAAAAGCGGAAAGTGTCATCCCTGATTAGCCTGTGCGGATTGCACAGGCTAATCTGGGATGACACTTTACGCACATGCATGAAACACCCTTTTCACAGAGCAGGGCTCAAATATTAGCTGAATTGTTGTTTATTGCTTTTATATTGCAACACTTCTATGGGGTCCTATCAAGAAACTTGTAGAAACAGAGATTATTTTTTTTCAATATTTGTTAGTAGCAATACATGTGAAAATTGACTATGATTGTGTGAATTATGAAAAAAATGGCCACCAGGGAGTTGGGTTGTTTTCCATATATGAATACATATATAGTGTAACCTTCTGAACAATTTAGAAGTCATATTGTTTGTCTAATCTTAATTAGACTTATTATATCTCAAATTTGAATTTGAAAATGGTTCCAGTCTGTTGGAAAAAATGGCTTCCGCTGTTATTGTATTTTTTTAAAGGCAGACTCTTATTGATAAAAATCCAGTTTAGGCTGAAAGTTTCGTCCCTGATTAGCCTGTGAAGACTGAACAGGCTAATCTGTGACGACGCTTTGCGCCCATGCATTTAACACCGTTTTTTTACAGCGCGAATCAAATGATGAATATGTCTCATGTTTCAGTGACACTGTCTGGTGGTGTGGTATTCCTGTTCTTTGCTGCAACAGCGGTCATGATGGGTCCTGACTAGGGTGCACAGGCTGGACTTGCATCTGGATGTCAATTTTCACGCGCAAGCTCTTACTTAATAAATGGGGAGGAATATGTCAAAACAACTTGAAATGGGAAGGGAAGTTTCAATAAAAAATTAATGTGAATAAATACCTTTTAATCTCATTATGTGTAAAACCAGTGTGTAATGTGAAGATTCACCATGAAATGTGAAGACCAATTTGAAATGTGAACATTCACCTTGAAATGTGAAGATTCACCAAGAAATGTGAAGATTCACCTTGAAATGTGAAGATTCATCTTGAAATGTGAAGATTCACCATGAAATGTGAAGACCCACCTGGAAATTCCTAGTCTTTATTATTAAGAGATCTCAGCGCAGGTCAGCTGTTATCACTGACTTGGATTCCAACTTGTAGTGAACTGATATAGGACATGATATCCAAAATAATGTTAAAGTAATCAATCAATAAAGAATTGTACAGTGACAATCTGAAAATTATGCTTTGAAGTTTTCATGATTTGATACAGTTTATGTTACATGTCATAGGCTGCTAAAAATAATTGTTTATTAAACAATGTTCTTTTCATCTGTTATTTTAAGCCAATTTCTGAGATTCAACCATCTACATGTATTGAGCTTTTTCTAAATGTTGTAATCATTAATGAAGTTTGAATATAAATCTAATGTTGAATTCAATACATAAACTAGCATAGCTTCATTAAACATTGGTATCTATGGAATTACTTGCAATTTGTGGACTTATTTACAGATTTTTGATGTAAAAAAGTTATTTAGCAGATATTCAAGTGTTTTTAATTTGCAATACTCTTAAATTTTTTTCTTAAATGAGGCACATCTTTTTTTTTTCTTTTAAAGAGCTCCAGTATAGAACAAGAATGTAATTTTAAAAACAGGAAAAAAAAGAATAAAAAGTTAACCGCACACAGGCTGGAACAACTGACCTTTATCTTAACTGGCCAGCGCCAAAACCTCTCGGCCATCTGTGCCACTACTTATCCCATCATATTTATACTTTATATACGGAATACATAAAATGTCACAAAATATAACGAAAACAACTGAACTCTCTAAATTATTCAATTGTTTTGTGATTGTAACGCTTGATAGTTTTATCAATTATCACAATGATTATTCCTAAACATGTTTTTTTTTTCAGTATGTATCTGTGTCTATAGTGTTAATTCGCTTACTGATGTGAATTGTTCATTTATTATGCTCCCCTTATATATATATGGGGGCATATAGTTGCCAGTTTGAACTTCCGTCACACTTTTGTTACAGTTTCTCATAGCGCCTTCAATATTTTACCGATCTCTTCCATATTTGGCATGTAGGTACCTTGCATGGACCTCTACCTTTTGATGAGGTTTGAGGTCACTTGGGTCAAGGTCACTGAGGCTAATAATAGATTTTCTCAAGGTCACATTTTTTTTTTTTTTCACACAATTAACCCATATATGGACAAAGCATCATTGGGGAGCATCCATCAGTTTTACTGATATCCTTGTTTTTTGCTTCTGTGACAAGGAGTTGGAAAATTGTCATTTTTACAAACTGTAAACAAGTCCCTTTAAGTCTTAATTAGGAATGTAATTTATTTCATGGATATATACTTCTCATGCTCAAAAAGATATTACACGATAGTACACAATCATGTACTTATGTACTTTGTTGGTACTTTTGTTACAGTTCATTTTCATATGTAGAAAACATATTCCGAGTAATTATTTCTGGGCACCAGCTGTTGTTTTATGTCTGTTCTATGTAAATATGGGATCACATAATCAGTGAAGCAGATTATTTTCTCTTTTCTTGCAATCTATTAACGATGAATGAAAATATTAGGAACAATCTGTTTCTGTTTTTAGCTAAACTTGTTTTTAAAGGAAAGGAAAGCTATTTACTCGCCCCAGAGTTGGTGTCTGAGCTGGGTTGCAGTTTTTGGGTAAGCTAGTTTCTCAGGATTTCCGTAGGGATTTTATATAAACTTTTAAACATGTGAAGAAAAGCGACTTGGGTTTAAGATCTTGAGAACAAAATGAGCTATAGTGAGACAAGCATATATACATTATACGACAACTTTATTTTTGTTTGCATATAAGGCACATTTGGTCAAGGTCAACAGTCAATGTTGGTAAATACAGAATACATGTAGTTTGTGCTAACAATAAAGGCTTTATATGTGTCTCACAGAATGTTGTTCAAATATATGTATCCCGGAAAAAACTATTATTGGAAAAACCCACTAATCTGCTGGTACAAATAAAGCTGACCCATTTATAATCTTTTCAAAATCACACACCGTATAAACCGTTAGGATTTGAAGTAAGCTATCATTGGTTGATATAGTGGACCAGCGTTGTTTGTACCGGGGTAATAAGTGGGTTTTTCTAAACTCGTGCTTTTCGGGGACAAGTCTATTGGAAAAATACTCAATTACTTGATAGCTAAAATAAATTGCAATACAAACAGTTTGGTTAAAAAAAAAGCCAGAATCTCTGACAAGAACATGAAAAGTCGAGCCCGCTGTCCTCTGACAACTCTTGTTTATAGACTTATTCTACACCTTTATTACCCAAATTTCAGACTGACTCTCAAAAACTTAACTAGTTCCCAGTGCTGTAGGTAATTAATCTGAGCATATATATTGAAATCTTAATATTCTATTATTCTACATGTTATTATAACATGGTATAACATCAGTTTCCATGTCATCAAACAGTGTCCAAATACATTACATTTATTTCTGAATGGGTTTTGTATTCCTTAAGATCGTTTGAAGCTGTTATTTTACACCAATTTTGGTGCTTTTGTAGTATTTTTTACCAAGAATTGATGTGAGCAAATCTACACACTGTAACAGACTGGTGATATGTTCATTTTTTTTGTGTGTTTGGGATTTTCATTGCTTTTTAACTACATAGTGATGTTTTATGTACATGTGCAGTGTATTTTATCAACAGTGATTCCTTTTCTGATTCCAAAATACAATTAATCAATAATTATAATTCCTTTTATTCATCAATTTTAGATGGAAAGAGTAGATTTTGAGTGTGAAAAATAAAAATAACATAGAAATAGATTTGTACTTGCTTTTTTTTAACGGCCAGTTAAACTACCGTTTTTCATGAAATTTCCATGAGACGTTTCTGCAACATAAATATCTACTCTTTAAACGATTGCTGTTATGTTGGTGATTATATAATATTGCTAGATGCTGATCAATCATTCCACTGTTTACATGTGTCATGACTCTGTCACACAATGATCGTGGCGGAGGTATAGTGCAGGTACCAATTTATTTCAAACTGACAGCTATTTTTATAAAATTGAATCAACATATTATTACTGGGTAGGGGGTGATGGGGTACTGGGGTTTTCATTAGAATCTTGTATACAAACCTTAAAAACAATGCATACCACATTTTTTAGTATGCAAATTTATTGAAAACATTTCCATGTAAAATTGTTTGAAAACATGTATTCTGTAAGTGATTCAAGGAAATAGGTGAACCATGTTTTATTTAACATTATTTTACATTATTCATGTTCTTTCCTTTGAAAATCATTTTAAAGTGACGGTGACTACGCATTGTGCTGGAAACTATACAGGGTTATTATTTTGTTAAAAAATCAATTTGTGCATATTATCAAGATTTAAGTCTATGTTATTTTTTTATGGTGTCATTCGTGTGGTTTTACAGTGCAGGGTTTTTAAAAAGTAATGTGTTGAAAGTTTATGACAATTTTCTTTGAAGTATTTGATAGAATCCTACATATAGGATTCTGTTTAACATTTCAATATAGCTTGTATAAGTGGGTGGGTGATTAAACTGGTGAACTAAAGTGCTTGAACGGTGAGAAATGGAGAAGACCGTCTATATATGAGCCTTATTCTGTGAAAAAGGGGGTTTAATGCATGTGCGTAAAATATTTTTTGTTTAAAGAAAAAATCCAGTTTAGGCAGAAAGCGTTGTCCCTGGTAAGCCTGTGCAGACTGAAAACCCCCTTTTCTCAGAGCGCGTCTCATATTGAATGGTTTTCTTTCGTTTGTAAATCAGTTTTCCAACAGATATATTTTTCTTCTATTCATTGTTTATTCTATTCATGTTTTTTGTTTATTCTATTCGTGTAAAGTAAGTCAGTCATTATTGGTGCATTACTTCAATAGTGTGAATCAGCAGAATGTAATTGTACAACGTGCCAAAATGACTCAAACGCAAAATGACTAAAATATTTACATATTTTCATTGTGTTATAACAACAATAATACATCTGACTAAGCTCTGTGTCGCTATTTAGAATGTTTACATTCCTAATTGCAGGATCATTTGGTTTGATGTAGTTATTCAAGTCTTTTACATTTTTGAAAATAGATGTTTTATGATTTCCATTGATAATTTGTCTTCTTTTTCCCCCGATTTTACTTTAACAACAATAAGTATAAATTACCGAAAATAAATGAAGTTAGATTGCCCTATTAATGCTGGTTTCTATTTTCCTACAATACATTTTAGGTATGTCCACCAATTAAAAATTTGATGTAAAATTGGCCTTTTTGAATAATGTTTGGCGTATGTTACTCTTCTGCAATTATGATTTATAAATGTCATATACTGCAGACTTAAAACAAAAAAATGTAGATGTATTTAAAACTTCCTTTTTTAACCTAAATGCCTTCATAAAGTATTTCTTTGCTTCAAATACTCGTTTATTACCAGTTAATATTGTATTAATGTTGTTGTTGTGTTTAGACAACAGTCGTGTGTTTGCAATCATGTGACCACTAACATATTTATTGAATTGTTATACATGGTGAATATTTGTACATACAAAGGTTTGAAGAAATAAAGGATACAATCTAATGGTGTATTTGACCTGTAGTTTCCAAAAGAATACATGACATATAATTTAGTGTAACTACCTTGTAGAATGTAATCTTAACTTGATACGCTTGCCCATTTTTCTTTGTTCAGCAGCTAATAAACAACCATTTGTTTTTCTTATGCTAAGTAATAAACCATGCTGTTTGGTTATGTTTATAGGCATCAGAATCAACTTTTCTTTGATGATCACCAATTCTTTATATAAAATTGTTTCTAAATAACACCTCTCAAACGCATCATTTTCCCCAAAACACTAATTCTTGACACACTTAATCTATGGCCTAAAGACAACAAGGCCTTATTCTCAAACTAATTTCTAAAAAACAAAAGTATAAAAGACACAATGGATATCTTAATTTATTTATTCTTTAGTTAAGATATATGGCGAGTTTCCATTTATAAAAATCTTCTCTGCCTGGGAACATTAAAATAAAAAAAATATTACTACATGTACTTGTATAATGGATGTGTACAAATTAAAAAAAAATCTGTAACTTGTTCCTTTTTAACAGCAATAACAAAAGTGATTTCAAAGCACATTATGTTATAAATATTCTACTATCAATCACAATTTACAATTAATGTAAATCATTACAATAAAAAAAATATTATAAATATGCAACAATGAGGGTTTATTATAAGGTACAGGTTTTCAAAAACAGATATTTAAGAAAACAAAATAATGATGGAATACTTCCTAGCATAGCACACTCAACCCAATCAAGTAATGCGAGATTCCAAATGCGTAAAATTGTTTACGGACAATACTGTTGTTGTATAACTAAACACCACAAGAAATCCGCGGATTGGACATTTCTTCATTGGAGCCTCATTCTGGGAAAACAGGGCTTAATTGATGTGCGTAAAATGTTGTCCAAGATTAGCCTGTGCTAACTGCAAAGGTTAATCATTGACGACAATTTCCGCCTTAACTTGATTTTCGCTTAGAAGAGACTTCCTTTAAACGAAAAATACCACAAAAAGCGGAAAGTGTCGTCCCTGATTAGCCTTGCAGACTGCAACGGCTCATCTGTGACGACCCTTAACGCACAATCATTAAGCCCAGTATTTTCCAGAACGAGGCTAATGTGTCCTGGTAGGCTGTTCCTACATGCTGATGAGCCATTGTGGCTGGGTGGATCAGGCCGAGGACAGGGCGGCCACACCGGGCAGGACTTTGCCTGCAAACAGAACATACACCTGATCATACCCGGAATAGAATAATTATTATTTTATAATAAACAGACCATGAATAAAACAGCCATTATGTCAAAATCTCTTATCTTAAGTCACTTATAGGAAACATGAATGAATGGAAATCATTCTTCAACTCTTTTTTTTGTACGCCAGGAACATTTTTTTTTAGGAATGTTGCATTTTGATATAAATTTTGCTATGAAGATGGCATATTGAAGGATACAATTTTTCTTGAAATGTTGCTGAGATAAACTTTTTTTATATGAATGTTGCATAATGAGAGATGGACAATTATTACTTGTATGTGATAAGAATCAAAACCTGGGTTAAGAAACTAAAAATAGAATTATCTTAATTTCTGGGAAACAGTAATCACCCCTGGGGTGCATTAATTTAGGGAATATATTTCAACATAGCAATTCCAAATGTGCATGTTAAAGGGCAACGTGGTGTAGTTAATATGATGTGGGCAACTGGGAGGTCACAGGATCGATCCCCACTAAGTTAGAATTCTTTAGATCCCCCATAGAAGACTTTCGATGCAATAGTGCTTAATTCAAAAGGTTTAATTTGTGTGGCAATGCTATGATTTTTCACCTTCAAGCAGCTCCAGACTGGCTCCTCCTCCTGTGCTGACCATGCTCACTTTGTCCTCTGTGCCATACTTAGCAGCACATGTGGCCGTGTCACCGCCACCTGCACAGTAGTCAGAACAGAATGCATGTCGTCAAAACTTAACGAAAAGTGTCATCCCTGATTAGCCTGTGCAGATTATCTGGGACGACACTTTACGCACATGCATTAAGAATAGTGAGCATATCAGCCTCGATCTGGGAAAACTGGGCTAAATGCATTTGCATAAAGTGTCGTCCCAGAGTAGCCTGTGCAATCTGCACAGGCTAATCAGGGACAACAGTTTTCGCCTACACTGGTTTTTGTGTTTAGGAGAGACCTCCTTTAAACAAACTGCACAGGCTAATCTTGGATGACACTACACACACATGCAGTAAGTCCAGTTTTCCCTGAACGCGGCTCATATCGTTAAAACTTTTATTCTCTTGTTAACCCTTTGAGCGCTGGAACCGGATTTTGAAGGCCTTTGCAAACAGTTTGGATCCAGATGAGACGCCACAGAACGTGGCGTCTCATCAGGATCCAAACTGTTTGCTATTCTGATAGTATTCTTTGAAAAAAAATCAAAGAAAATGCTAATTTTAGAAATTTAGCAGACAACATTTTAGCAGACAACAAATTTCCCAGCATGCAAAGGGTTAAGTTTAGCAACAGTACACACTACCTGGTCAAGACTCAACATAGAACTGTAAATATATCATCAAAACTTAAATATCTTGTGAAGTAACAAGAGTAATTGTTGATTGTTTCACGTTTCACAATAATAATTCAATGTTTCATAATTATGTTCGTCAAAAAATTGAAACAATTTGGGAAATCAAAAATAATTGTGTATATTTCAAATTAATACTTTGCCACGTATCAAATAGGGCAGACAAACAAGTATTTAAATAGAAAGAGATTTCAATAAGTAATGGATCTTAGAAAGCTGTTTATACAAATTACATTTATGAATTTCTAAAAGTTTTCTCTTAGTTTTCCTAAAAACACTTGCAACAAAGTTTGTTCTGTGACAAGTTTAAAATATGAGTCTCGCTCTGTGAAAAGGGGGTTTAATGAGCGTAAAGTGTTGTCCCAAGTTAGCCTGTGCAGTACTCACAGGCTAATCAGGGAAGACACTTTCCGCCTAAATTGGATTTTCTTCGAAACGAAAAAAACAATAAAAGCGGAAAGTGTTGTCCCTGATTAGCCTTTGCGAACTGCACAGGTTTATCTGGGACGACACTTAAATTAATGCACATGCATTTAAACCCCTTTTCACAGAGCGAGGCTCATATCATCAATCCTAACAACTGGTCCCTACCAATGATGGTGGTTGCACCATTTTCTGTCGCCATGACTACCGCATCCATGACAGCCTTGGTGCCAGCAGCAAAGTTGGCAAATTCAAATACTCCGGGTGGGCTGAAGTCAGAAGGTAAGCAACACATTACCAGGTAATTCAATGAAGCTTTGGTGTTTTGTTTTTTAATAAAGTAAAAACAGTTTATACATATTTATAGGCCATTTGTGTGCTTTCAGGGTATTATATTTTTCTCAGTAAAGTGAGAAAATAAATTAATCGTGATCTGTGAAAAGGGGGTTTAATGCATGTGCCTAAAGTGTTGTCCAAGATTAGCCTGTGCAGTCTGCACAGGCTAATCATGGACAACAATTTCTGCCTTAACTGGATTTTTGTCAAGAGGAGTCTTCCTTTAAACAGAAAATACAATAAAAGAAGAAAGTGTCGTCCTTAATTAGCCTGTGCAGACTTCACAGGCTAATCTGAGACAACACTTTACGCACATGCACTAAGCCCGCTTTGTACAGAGCTAGGCTCAAATATTCTGAAGAGCACTTATGTGTTGTACGAGTGAAAATTATTAAATGTATTCACCTTAATGAGAAAATAAATTATGCTACAAAAGCAAACAGATTTTGATTTATTGCTCTTGATTTTTCTCTTCATATTTGTAACTTTTACAGTGTTTTATTACCATTACATTTTCTCTGTGAAGTGTAGAAATCAATATTCTAGCGCACTGTTTGATTTCAATGAATATTTTTCATGGATTTAAATGCAATTTGTTGGAGCGGCTACTAGCCCTACCAACAGACAAAACTCTCTTGGTTTTATTTGTCTTGACCCAAGCAGAAACAATTTATAAATAAACTTATACAATAACAACAAACACAAAAGGTCACAGGCACACACACAATGGAAACGCCCATGTAAACAAGGTGAACAAATAGATTTAACCCTTTGCATGCTGGGAAATTTGTCGTCTGCTAAAATGTCGTCTGCTGAATTTCTAAAATCATCATTTTCTTCACTTTTTTTCAAAGAATACTATCAGAATAGCAAACAGTTTGGATCCTGTGTTCTGTGGCGTCCCATCTGGATCCAAACTGTTTGCAAAGGCCTTCAAAATCCAGTTCCAGCGCTCAAAGGGTTAAGCTCCCTAAAATGCTTAACTCTTGAAGATATATGGTGGATAGTGTTCTGAAAGGGATGACTCATTAGTATAACTAGTTGTCTTCTCGTTTTGTTTCAAAATGTCAACATCATAGATTAGGAAAGGTGGACTTGAAAACACAAAGGCAGATAATTGTATGATGAGCATAGAATCAGATTAAAATACGCATGATTAAAAAAACTGTTGTACCAAGATGACCAGCTCCAATGTCAGGAAGGTTTCATCAATACCCTCCAGACATGGTCCGGTAGTCACCTTGGCCCAAGACGACAGAAAAAACACCAACGCAATGATAATTAACAGATAAGGAATCTAATGATCTTGTTATTTTCAATATTGAGTATTAATAAGTAATTGTGACTTGTTACTTTATTTGTAACATTTACTTTTTTGTGTATTTTCTTCTTTTTGATTAATTACTATGATGAACAGTGACATGCCATGCATCAATACTATACAATGTATTTCAAATTAAGTTTAAATTTTAAAACGTAAGTGCAAGTCAGGCTTGTGAGAAAAATAAAGGAACATTTTTCCCCAATACATTCCAATATTTCATCACTTAGCATTAAAAAATGTATACACAAATGTTTCTTTATGTTTTTTTTTTTTTGTGCTTTTATTTTCAATATCAAAATGTGCTATAACCAAATAATTAACGCACACATCAACAACATCTACCAGTACACATTTGTGTAGATACTATAGACATGTAGTATTGAAAATGGCAACTTAATTTTGACAATTTACTGCACATAAAGGTGAACATATAATTCACATACCCGTTCCAAACAATAGTTTTTGCTCTAGATACTGCTGCAGAAAACAGCTTGATGGATTCTGGTCCGACATCAAGACCCTGTAAAATTATAAAAATGTTCACATAATGTCTTATTCAACAAGACTATTGCCAAGCAATTATGTCCCCTAACGACTCGACCATTGTCAGAAATATATATTTTTTTATTATTTGTTGC